>PVKC010004768.1:0-34879 GCA_004027635.1 Crocidura indochinensis
TGTTTTGTTTTTTTGGGCCACACCCGGTGACGCTCAGGGGTTACTCCTGGCTATGCGCTCAGAAGCCGCTCCTGGCTTGGGGGACCATATGGGGAACCGGGGGATTCAACCGGGGTCCGTCCTAGGTTAGCGCAGGCAAGGCAGGCACCTTACCTCCAGCGCCACCGCCTGGCCCCTCAAATGCAGGCATTCTTATAAACAATTTTTCTCCTTATTTAATTATCGAGAAAATCTTTATTTGTTCCTTCACACACATTGGTATACCAGCAGCAGTTTTGGGATGGGTTCAGAAGTCTGTGAGGAAGATAAACTAAATAGGAGTGTTGTGAGATGAAAACCAAGGAGACATTTCAACTTAAAACAATTTTGGATACAAGACTTCAAAAAAGTTTGGGATAATTCAGTCACTTCTAGGTAAAAACATTAATAGTCACAAAGGTCTATTACAGGGCTAGAGTAGAAAGAACCATTATTTATTTCTTTTATTTAAGCAAATGAATTTTAACAACAACAAAAAATAAACTAATGATAATCGTATACCAGTTCCCATCTGAACACTGAAACTTTCTATGATTGTTTTATTACCCAGTATTCTATCAAAAGTAAAAAAACATTAAAAAGCTTCTCTTTTGTCTTATGAAGAACAAAAAAATAACTTCTTAAGAGAATGATGCATACAGGTGATATAACATAAATAAAACTAAAATTACATAACTAAAAAATATCTGTTGGGGCCAGAGCAGTAGATAGCATAGCAAATAGGGCATTTGCCTTGCATGCAGCCTACCTGGAACTGACCTGGGTTTGATTCTTAAACCCTATATGGTCTTCTGAGACTACCAGGAGCTATTTCTAAATGCAGAGAAGGAGAAAACTCTGAGTGTCACTGGGTATGACTCAAAACATCTTAAAACAAAAAAGTGTGTATATATATGTATATGTATATATATGTATATGTGTATATATCAATGATTTTTATTTTAAATCCTTTAAATTAAAAATAAATTATATCATTTTCCTAAGTAAAATGTATTACTTATTAAAATTATTTTTAAATTTAAGCAAAAGGTAACTAATTTGCTGACAAGTCAGTATGTAGCTTTACTGGAAAAAAATGCATTCAGAGTCCCTATGAATTATAATAACAAAGTAGGTCAGCAGCCTGCTGAGTATTGTAATTCTCCTTGGCTACACTGTTTCTGCCTATTAGGAAAACCAACTTGGTGATAGCTCTCTATCGGGCAGAAACATGAACTCATCACAAAAGTGAAACAATTCGTACACTGTGTGCCTCACTCTTAGCCATGTATTTCTTAAGGAGGGCAAGCATATAAAAATGAATTCTGATATGCTATTTTATTCTTAAATGTACATTTCAGAAAACTCTTTACTAGTTTCATAGTAAAGATAGATTGAAGATGTTACTTCATCCAGTGTACTTTGCCTTTTCACATCTTCATACCTGTCCTGCATGTTGATACACATATCAGCAGCTCTAGCCAGGGCAACAAACCTGTGATTTTCAGACTTTTTTTTTTTCCTTTTTTTTTTTTTTTTTTGTTTTTGGGTCCCGGCAGTGTTCAGGGGTTACTCCTGGCTCCATGCTCAGAAATTGCTCCTGGCAGGCACGGGGGACCATATGGGGCACTGGGATTCAAACTGATGACCTTTTGCATGAAAGGCAAACGCCTTACCTCCATGCTATCTCCCGGGCCCCGATTTTCAGCCTTTTTATACTGCCGCGTTTTTATGGCCTAGTATTTGAAAACAACTGGCTTAGATTATAAATTGACTATGACTACCTAGATCTACTTTGCTGAATACAAAAGCAATTCATAAATTCAAGCTATTAAGTAGAAAAGAGAAAGGCTTGGGGAAAATGTTATTGTATGTGATCTTAAGAACATGTAGAATCATGGCCATTTCTCTTTCTGTCTATAAATGTGGGTCTACTGTGAATAAATATTAAATACTGTTTGATTATTACCAGATAAGTGCATCATGATTCCATTTGACACAGGGCAATTAATACCTGACTCAGTTTTATAATTATTTTTTACTTCATGCATAGACCTTTGAGTATATTTATCTAAAAACTATATTTACCATAATTTGATAAGACTTAAAATAATAAAATCATACATGAAAATGTCAAAATTAATACCAGATCTTTTGAATTTTTTAAATTTTTTTTTTGTTTTTCAAGCCACACCCGGTGACACTCAGGGGTTACTTCTAGCTATGCACTGAGAAATTGCTCTCCTGGCTTGGGGGACCATATGAAAAGCCAGGAAGTCAAACCAAGGTCTATTCTGGGTCAGCAGCAAGCAAGGCAAATGGCCTACCACTACACTATCATTTGGCCCCTGATATTTTTAACTTTTAAAACTATACATAGAACAATATAATATATATATTACATTTTCTATTATATAATATATTATACATTACATTATATTATATATTACTCTTGGAAAGTATATCACCTTAAATATTTATTATATTATTTATGAAACAAATAAAAATCAACAAAATTTTATTAAAATATATTCTGTTATGAGCTGTAAACCCACATCCCATATGGTTCTATCCCCCACATCCCATATGGTTACCAAGCACTGCCTGCAATGATTTCTGAGTGCAGAGCCAGAAATAATCCCTGATCATTACTCAGTGTGATCCCAAATCAATATATATATGTATGTATATTTACATATATATATTAATGCACAAATGGCATGCCAAATTTTAATGGTAACACCACAACAAAGGCAAACATTGACTACTGGAGACCAGAGATTTGAGAGAAGAAAGAATATTTGCCTTATTTATGCCCTAGTCATATGATTTATTCATATTTGATATCTGGTCTTGCGTGTGGCCCTTTAGACCCTACCAAAAATGATCCCTGAGCAAAGAGGTAGGAATAAGCCCTAAATGTTGCAGTATGCAACAAAATAAAACAAAATAACAAATTGATTGCTTTACTGTTCAATTCTCAGTAAAAGAAACTTACATGCACAAAATAAAATATAGTCTCTAATATAATAGATACATATCTACTTTTGTTTCGTTGTGAATCAGTTGCATATCTCCAATTTAAAAAAAATAAATCTGAAAACTTTAAAAACATTTTTCTCTTTATAAAAAGATAAAAAAAAAGGTCATTAATGGACCACGCACGCACACACATATATGAACACATACCTTCCAGCCACTGACTGTCATTTTGACAGATTCACAAGAGCTCTTAAATGCAAAACTTCCTCATTACATATGAATCACACAATTCTGCAAATAGTATCAGAAAACTTCACTGTGAATACAGTTTTGGCCAGAGGCTTCCAATTTAATTCAAAATGCAAAAGGTTGGAGGCTTCCAATTCAGTCTCCAGCAATTCATGCTCATGGTCCTTGCACAACCCTACCACTACAACTGCTGTATACCTCCAAATATCGCTAGGCCTGAGTATTGAATTTACAGGCTGGTTCTTTTGATCAACTGTCAACAAGAAAATGACTTCTGGACCATCAGGGGCCTTTTTTTTAAACAAACTCCCAGATAATTTATTATAATTTTTATTGCACATAAACAAATTTAGTGAAACCACGATGACTTGAAGCTATTGAAACTGCATTTGAAAAATAAATTTAAAATAAAATGCAGTCAGTTCACCAAAGGCTGCTATCTAAATCTCACCTTCTTTAGAGTTGGTATAATGCCTAGTTGCCTACCATATAGTGACATAAATATTTAATTAGATAAGGTGTGAAAACAAAAAATAACCTTTTTATATAAGTATATTCTACCTTAGAAACACAGTTTTCATAATCCATCTCCAAATCATCATGGGTAAATTTATGACTGCTGATTACCAAAGTTCTCAAGGTAATTATATATCAGATTTTAGGAAAGGTTTTCAATTAGCGGTAACCACACCTTGGATAAACATAATTAGCTACAATACTGCTACAAAGCAGTATTTTGATTTAAGATATTATATCCTATGTAAAATATAAATATCCACATGGATATGTGAATATATTTGTATTATGTATCTTATTACATATTATAAACTAGATCTCAAGACTTCATAAATGTGAGGTATACTAATCCTCAACTGTGTCCCCAGTTCATGATCACTGTTTTTTAAATATTGTATTTCAAAAATGAGAACAGCAAAAATGATTAGAGCCTGAAGATTTCCATTTTGCAATTTCTAAAATAAATCGGATAGTTCATTTGGTTGAATCCAGGTAAAAGTGCTCAACCACATACATGTTGTGGTCTTTTCTAATGCACTAAGAATTTAACCAAATTTCTCATTTAATCATGTAGTTACAAAGGGAAAAATTAAGAAATAACATAAAAGGATCATTGAAGAAAAGTTATTTGCCTTAGCAAGTCATTTTGAAGTTAACACATTGGAGACGTTAATTTAAGTTTCTTTATATGTAAATTTTACTGTTTTGACAGTGAATCTCAATATTATCATAAATTATCAAAAGTTATATTAGAAAGAACTGGTCTAGTAAAATAAAATAAATAGATATAAATATAAAATAGTCAACACTATAGAAGAGATTTACTTATTTCAAAGGAAAAATACATTGCAAATTTAGTTGTAATGTTAGAAAATAGCAACAAAATTTACTATGCCTGGTCTAGAAAGATAATACATCTGGTAAGTAATTTGTGTTGTAAGCAGTACACCTGGGTTTGATCCCCTGCCCATATGTTTTGACATGGTCTGCAAGGAATGATCTTTGGGAAGAGTCAGTAGCAAGCCCTTAGCTCCTCTGGGATGACACAAAAACAAATATAGAACAAACAAGAAAAATCTATTAGTTATTTGGCCTTTATCTAAATGTTACTTCAATAGTGATAGCCAATATATGACTGAGACTTTATAATCTAAATATCATAGATTAATTAAAGTTTTATTGAGAATTGTGCACTTGTCATAGCCCAAATACATTTTTCAAATATCTTTAATTAAGCAAGATACTCTTCATGGGGCCGGCGAGCTGGCACTAGAGGTAAGGTGTATGCCTTGCAAGTGCTAACCAAGGAAGGACCCCGGCTCGATCCCCCGGTTTCCCATATGGTCCCCACTGCCAGGGACAATTTCTGAGGCTTAGCCAGGAGTAACCCCTGAGCATCAAACTGGTGTGGTCTGAAAAAACAAAAACAAAAAACAAACAAACAAAAAGATACTCTTCATATTTAAATATGCAGCATTCAGACTGTATTGAAAAAATTTTGAAAGACATACTGCAATTCAGTAATAATAACCACTCCTGCACATATTATATGATTATATTGCATTCACTTTATTTTGCATTTGTCTACATAGCTATTTCTACCACTCTATTACTTGATTATAATTACTGGAAAAATAAATAATGAGGGGCCCGGGAGATAGCATGGAGGTAAGGCATTTGCCTTTCATGCAAAAGGTCATCGGTTCGAATCCTGGTGCCCCATATGGTCCCCCATGCCTGCCAGGAGCAATTTCTGAGCATGGAGCTAGGAGTAACCCCTGAACACTGCCGGGTGTGACCCAAAAACCAAAATAAATAAATAAAATAAAATAAATAAATAAATAATGGAAATAAAGTTCTGTTCCTGTGATTGTCTACCTTTCTTCCAGGAAAATAGAAAATAAGCAACATAAGGACCATTGAAGGACAGTGCCAATCTATAAAGAAATCTAAAAGAGAATAGAATAGTGCAACCTCTTTCATATTGATCTCTTTAAGATAGAATGGTTCTTAGAATCATCTTTGAAAATTAAATTACATTTGTTTGGGCAGAGAACTCAAATAGAAAAAAAAAAGTAATGGCATGCAACAACCTGGAAGGCAAGTAGTCCAGGAGTAAGAGGTAGCAAGGTCAAAGCTGACTAGTATGGCCAGAGTTGAATCAGAAAAGAATACAAATATGAAGTTGAAAAGATTCACTGAGGACTAGAACCATAGTATAGCAGGTAAATCACTGCCCATGCCACGTATGCAGCTGACATGTGTTTGATCCCAAGCACCCAATAGGGTTCCCAGAGCACTGCAGGAGTGAATCAGGAGTGCAGAGTCAAGAGTAATCCCTGAGCATTGCTTTGTGTGACCCAAAGACACACACACACACACACACACACACACACAAAATCCAGAAAAACCACAAATTACATGCCTGAAGAGTTGACGTTTTAAGCTCTGTGTTATAAAGAATTCAGCAACAGCCAATTTCCAATGCTGTGAGAATGGACCTTTCTTTACAAAGGCAGAAGAGAAAGGAGAGAGTTCTACTTTCTTCTAACAGAAGAATTCTAGAAACAGGCATTGGGGTACAAATGGGAACAAGTGTCTAGAAAAATGGACAAGAAAGTGGTTTGGGAAATGAGCCGGGGTTTAGAGGTGTTACTTTTTTTGTTTTTGTTTTTGTGTTTTGGGCCACACCCGATGATGCTTGGGACATGCGCTCAGAAATCCCTCCTGGATTGGGGGACGATATGGGACTCTGGGGATCAAGCCACAGTCTGTCCTAGGCTAGCGCCAGTAAGGCAAAGCAGACAGATGCCTTACCGCTCTGTACCACGGTTCATTTATTTTTAAAGTTTAATACTTTAATCTGTCTGCAACAAGACCCCCAGCCTGGACAGCCAGAGCCATATCCCTGAAGGTCATGAGGAAGGTCATGAGGAAGATTATATAGGGAAGGGATATAGGGAAGTTCCAGCTTTCTGATGATCCTAAAAATGATTGGTTCTTGTCTAGGGGTACCTTCCTACTGACCCATCTTTTCCTAATTGGCTACCTATATGGCCAGGTAGCTTGGGGCAGGATCTATAGAAATAAGCTGTGAAGACCTACATGTGGCTTTCACCATGTGGTCCTTACAAAATGGTGTCTCTCTCTGCTCAGAACCTAAGAAGCCTGCCATGTGGCTTTTACAAAATGGGGTACCTCCTTTTTTTCAGAATTCGGGTCCCAACATTCTCTTTCCCTCCTCTTCTTCTGGACCTCACTCATATCTTTGACTCTCCTTGAGGTTCCTCATTCTTGTCCCTACTTGTGGGCACAGTCTGGGACCTTAGCACAAGCATCTTAATCAGGGAGGTTTTCCAGGGTGATATTGAACCAATGTTTATACCAGGTGGCAGAATCTTTCCGTTGTCTTTTTCACTCCTGCAAACTAGCCTTCACCTGCTGCAGTGTCTCATGGCTGACTTCTGACTTGTTAGCATAGATACATTATTCCCCTAGAGCCTAGATCTAGTCCCCACCTGCTCTGGAAAGCTACTTCAGCTAACATCCTGATTAGCATCGACTTGATGGCAGAGTCTGGGGAAAGGGATTTTCTCTGCTGGATACAAGCATATCTCCGAGTAGCCCTTCTGGCAGCACAGAGGGAGCTGGACCCCGAGACTGAGGCTGAAGGTCTCGGGCAGAGTTTTGGGAGTGCTATCAACAACTATTATAAGGTCTTTAAGAGAATGTATCCAGACTAACTCCAGTGGGGAGCATTAGTTAAGACAAATAAGGAGGGAGTCAGCAGCTTAACTGTCTTAAGGTACCAATGTACGCCCCATACCCTTTATCTCTTCGTGGCCCAATGGCTAGAGGGGAAAGGCACTCAGGACCATAATGATGAGGGAAGTGGTCCAAACAACAGACTGGCTGCTCCTGGATTAAGGGCAAGACTACGCTGCAGGGAATACAAGGTTTGGTCATGTGCCTCTTACCCAACCCTGGAGGGGCCACCAAGGTCCCCTCCCCTTACCTGCAATAAGACTGCAGAAGCCAATATAGTTGCATGGGGAAATAATCCCCATTAAGGCTAAATGGAACATGGCTTTGATCCCCTGTATGTTTGCCACTGTTTTTGCACACCCAGATTATTTTTGCATCATCAGTTCTTCTTCCACCCCAGGTGTCATACCTGGCAGGAGAGGGTGGGTGAGAATAACACAGTTCATTTTTAATGAAAACTTTAAGCAGCATGGGAGAGAGAGTGGCAGCAACATTCACATGAACAGGTGAGGTCCAGTATTAGGGGCAGTACTTTTCTCATAGGGAAACACCAGGAAGCATGGTGGGTTACATTTGTAGGTCAGTCATTTGAAAACATGTTTTGTTCTTTGGTGCTGCAGAATAAAAGGGGACCCGAGTTGCACTTGTCATAGAGATGGGAACTCTAAGAACTTAATTCAGACATAAGTATTAAGCAGATCTCATGTTATTCTAAGAGGCAATGTAGCTACAATGTTTTTTTTCTTTTATTGTGTCAGTCAGCCAACAAATATTAATTGATTATTTTGCTCCCGGCCAAGCACAACTGTAGGCATTATTATTTTGCCCGAGTTGTTAACTTATTACTATAAAAGGAATATATGAGGGTGAACTTGATTTTCTTGAATATTACACCCAGTGAAGAGAAATCATAACAAATGTTTGATTTCAGGTAGTCTGAATGTTTAGTAATGCGTGAACTATTTGATTTATGTTTCTGCCATTATTTGAAAGATTCTTGGCATTTCTCCCAGCCCAATAGATGGTTTCTTTATCAGCATATATAATTTTATCAAATAGCAATGTTTGCTTTATTTTCTTATCTGTTTCTTAATTTCTTCTAATGTCATTTATTTTAGGAAGTCTTTTTTCTAAAAAAAAAAACTGCATATCTGTAATTATATACCATAAAATCATAAAGAATTTATTTTTTATGTTACTACAATTGTAAAACTGAAGTCTAATTACTTGGGTAATTAGTCATTTTTAACACTTATAACTAATCTTCCATGTTTCTTTGACTTAGCCATTTGTTATGTCTTGCTATACATAATGATACACAGGATTCCTGGAATAAATTCAGTAAAACATGTTAGAGCTCAATAAAATACAAAAAAAGATTTGTTAATTTTTCTCCAAAATATAGAAAATGTAAAATTAATTTAAACATTTCCATTTTAAAATTAGTATATTTTTCTTTTACTTAAAGAAAAAAATCTTAGAATATATTAAGCGATTTTATGTATTTAATATGTTGTCTTAAGTATCATTTTGCCCATTTCATTTCCTGGTTATGATGTAGTTTAACTATATGAATTTTACTTACCCATATTTATACTACAACCATTTTTTGAATTTCCTTTTATTTTCATTCACATATATCACCTTAAAAACTCCAAATGAAGACCCAACTATGACTATGTTTGTAACCATTCTGCTTAAATAAATATATTATTACCAAAAGAACCTCCAAAATGGGTTTTGAAGTTTTTACATAAGGCACAGTATAAAAGAGAATTCAAATTATAAACCTCTATTTCCTAGTTCCCTTCCTCCTACTACTTGGTAATAAATGAAAAAGGTTCAAAGTTTTCTTGAGAATACCTTTCCTGCAAATTCAAATCTAACACTATAATTCAAATAATTTAAATCTAGTTAAAACTAAATATCAGTAATGTCCATCAATGCTAAATCTGTGCTTAAACTTCAATATCCTAACAGTAAATACAAATAAATAATACAAATACAAATCTAAGAGAAACAAAATTTTAAATCTTTCACACACAAAGATAAACTGATACTTAACCTTTTTTACAATACACAAAATACCACAATACAAACATTTTGACATGTATCTGGAATTATAGACATAAACTATATTATGATGCACTTTAAAAGCTATTTGCAAGCCTTTTTCTTTTTGTTTTGTTTTGTTTTTCTGCTCATTTAATGACCTACCATTTTCAGAAAAATTAAAATTCATTTAAACTCATTAGGAAAATACTTATCTGTCACTCTCCAATTAGACATTAATTACTATAAATCAATCATAAGCTAATCAATTAAATGGAGATTTTTTTTAGTTTTTTTGGGGGGGCCACACCCAGTGACACTCAGGGGTTACTCCTGGCTATGCGCTCAGAAGTCGCTCCTGGCAGGCACGGGGGACCATATGGGAACCGGGGGATTGAACCGTGGTCCGTCCTAGGCAAGGCAGCAGGCACCTTACTTCCTGCGCCACCTCCCGGCTCCCTAAATGGAGATTTTTTAATTCAAAATGCAAACATGATGAGAATGAACAAATAATATTCATTGTAATATATCTTCAAGTTTTGCGGATTTTCATCTGACAAAAGGATTTGTGGTATCGAGGATACTCAAAACATTAGAAAAATTCTTTCATTCATTTGCTGTTCTATTAAGCATTTGATAACTGTTCATAATTATTTTCACAGAGGTTTATACGAAGAGAAACATAATTTAAACCAATAGCTTTCTCTAAGTAGAACCAGAACAGATATATCAATCTATTTTAGACCATACAAAAAAGAACGTTCTTTTCCTACTCAGTGCTTTAATTTAATAATTATTTTTGATATGTTTTAGGAGTTTATTTCATTGAGTCATCACCAACTTTAAAATATACTTGATAATATTAATCTCATAATTAGGTAACAACTACATGGTTAAAGTTGTTATGGTATCCTCAGATTCTTGTCTACAAGCAGTCATGATTTAAAGCACAAGGAAAAAATGATCAAATTAAGTAAAAATTATTTGAGACTAGAGAGGAAAAGGTAGAGAAATTGGACATTGGGTAACCTTATTTCAGGTTTCAAAAAAAAATGGAAAGCTTAGGAAAAACAGAAAAATTTCTCTTTTCTATCATTATTACTAGAGGATGGATGAACATTTTAATTGGGTTGGAGACACAATGTAATATGTAATATGGTAAAATAACAGAGTTGGAATGAACTGGATGTTTTAGAGGATTAGCATCTGTATATCCTGGATCCATTCTTGCAGCCATTTTTCTTCCAATATCACCCTATAATTCCTTATTGTCCCTTTATTGTTATGTTAATATAGCCACTGTAAGTGGTCCAGCTAATTGATGAGGGTCTAATTCATCTCAATAGATATTTAATGACTTGGCCACTCCTTCTCAACATCTGGGACTTCAGTGATTATTTGGTGTCTTAGTTTGGATTTAACATAAAATGTCACAGATTGGATGACTTAAAAATAGATACTCATATTTCACAGTTCTGGAGTCTAAAACATCCAAGATCAAGTTTTAAGCTCATTTGGTTCCTATTGAAAGCTCTTTTTCTGGCTTGCAAAGGATCTTTTCTTCACTATGTCCTCACATGGCAGAAAGCAAGCCTTCTGTTTATTCTATTAGGTCTTGTGACTAATCCAATCATGACTAACCCTTTATGACTTCATCTAAACTTAATTGTCTCCCTAAATTCAATCTCCAAATATCATCACATCAAGTCTTAAGGCTTTTCCATGTGAATTTGGGCAGAACAAGGTGGGGTGGTAGACAGAATGTGAGTTGGGGGAAGTCGAATATTATTTTGGAGATACTACTTATTTTGTTCCATTCTTTCTAGTTTAATCCCAGCCTGGCTTATGTCACCTAAATTGAATATGTCAGCATGCTAGTTTTTCTTATTATGTGACATTCTTTACATCCTTATGTAATTCTGCATTATTCCATAGATAGTCTGTGTTATCAAAAATAAATAATAACTGTATTACATCTATTTTTCATATCTTCCTGTCTCTCCTTTCTCCCTTCTCTCTCTCTCTCCCTTCATCTTTATTCTTGGGGCATCCTGGTACCAAAAGTGATGCATCCTATGGAGATATAAAAACAAATTCCTGATTTCCAGAGACTATGTGGGATATCAAATGTATATTTAATGAATATGCTAATTTAGGGCAATTTCTTGCAAATAATAACTGATGCTCCTAGGATTATATTTTTTTATTTTTGTCAGTCGAGCCAAAGAAAATCTCAGACCATGTTTTTGTTTCCATAAAAACATGACTCTAGTAGGAAAATTCTTTTGACTTTGACATACTTAAATTATTAAAGTTGCATCCTGGGTGAAAGTAATAATGTAATTAACTTGCTATATACATACTGCAAATGAGAGTGGAGTCCATAAAGAAACTATATTCTTGGGAAAGATTAGATACTTTTATTCAAAAGTCTATGCATTTAGAATTATTATTTGGCAGGAACCAAAATGATAACTGTTTTTTATTACCTTTGCAGAAACTAAGCAAATTGAAAAGTTTGTTTTTAAAGTAGAGAGTAAGATAATTCTAGGTTTTATATTTTATAGGCACATTTTAAGAGACTTGCATTTAACTTATGTTGCTGACTGCACTTCAATGGAACCCATTATCCTACATATATAGAAGTAAAGAAAAAATACACAAATGATAAGTCAAGTAAAATTAAGTTCAATATTAAGTGAAAATTTCATTTTGGTTTTTGAGGGTTCTGTGGATCAGATTCCAAATCTGAATTTTATAGTCTCCTGAAAATCCACCAGTATTTTATTTATTATAGATTACTCTTACTTAAATATATTCTAAACTTAAAAAATAGATCTTTTATAATTATTGACTTTTTCATGTTTTGTGTCCATGTGTGATTAGACTCTTTTTGATATTGTTAGAAGAAAATGTGCTGAGAATTTTTATTAGAAAAAAAAACCATCAACACAGACCTCTACATTGTTAACAGTGACTGGTCTGTTCTTTTAGTCTGTTATATCAGAGTCTTATTTTTTTTTTAATTAGTCATTTTCATAGTATAGCAGGGAGAATATTTACTGACCTTGGTTTGATCCCAAGTCCCCTATATGTCCTCTTAAATCCCAACAGGATCAATCACTGAGTGCACTGTCAGGAGTAACCCCTGAACACCACCAAGTGTGATCCAAAACAAATCAAAGAAGTTAATGGTTCTTTTCATTAACACAGTCTAGCTATCTGAGGTCTATTAGGATGCAATTATCATTTATTATCCTATTGATAACTTGAGAAAACCATTATTTTATTAGAGACCATTTACCAAAAGCATGCCCTCTTATTTTTCATATTATTTGAGTAAAAAAATGTAACATTTATTAGAAATACTTTTTCCAAGATAGTTAGAAAGAAGAATCAACTTAAGCAAAATTTTAGTCATGAAGTACATATATTATTGTCTGATTTTATTGTGAATTATATATGTGTGTGAGAGATTGGCTTGCTCTTCAACCCTATGTTCTCCTTTGAACATGTATCTTGTTCTTGTCTCAATATTTCCTTGCCTATCCTTTTCCATTCTGTGGAAGACAGTGTTCTCTTGAACATGCACTTCTCTCTTTCTTGCCCTCACATCTTTCTAAATAAATTTCAATAAAAATGTCTTTTTTTTTAAAAAACAAAACAATTCTAGACTTTTGTTAGTAATTCCATTTTAACAAACACTGAACAGTTTTTAATATATATATTTTTTTATTTAATTACTCCTACCTGAAAGATCATCTTAAATATCATAAAATTCTTAGTCATTGGCAGTCCTATCTGCTTTTAGAATTTGGCAAAGTGGTCTTATACTTTCATTTGCTTAGACTTTGGTCAAATACATTTATAGCCTACAACATTGGATACTGATTATTCTATTCTTATTTCAGTTCTCAGAATAATTTTAACCCTTCTAATTGTATCTACTCTTATTTCTTTTTTTCTTTTTATGTTGATTCTGCTTTCCCTCTGCATTTTTACTGACTAGACTCCATCCAATATGCCAAGATCAATCATTGTTTCGCTTCAGAAAGCCCCTGGGCAATGTTTACTTCAGCATTGTGTACATCTTTGGAGTTGAAATATTGCCAGGACAGATGTGTTCCATGGCAGACCCCAAATGTCTTTATAGGAATGTTGCCAACAGGAACCCATCATCTTCCACATACTTAGAAAAAAATAATTGTTTGCCACTTTTAAATTTATCACTTTTGTTTCAAGATTCAATTTATTTAAATCTATAAATTTCTCACAGACATCTTAAATTTTATTTCTTCATATTCTCTGTGGAGAAGTGAAAAGCACTCTTAGTTGTAACCTGATGTCTGCAGTTAAATCACTTTTGCTGAAAATCTGTTGTAAAGAATGAGGAATCAACAACTATATTCTCTAACCCTGGAGTACTGTTCCATTTTGATGATTAACTAATGCATCTTGCCTAGAATCAACCTTCTCCTCAGATCTCAAGAGGATGCTCAAAAGTAAACTAAGCCAACACTTTTTGCAGTTGTCTTCTAGTGTATTTTACCAGTTTTATCCTTGTCACTCAACAAATATTACCTGATCAATTGTTACACATCAGGCATCCGATGAGTCTCAAAGACATAATGGAGTAAAGATATGTTTCCTTATAACTTTACTTCAAGAAAAATAAAGCTAGTCAGAAGAATATGTGGTTCATAAGGATTTTTGTCTTTAGTAAATCACATAAAAGTGGTAGAATATAAGAGAAATAGTACAGAAAGTATAGTGCTTGCTTTGCATGCAGTCAACCTAGGTTCCATTCAAGCCACTACATATGGTCTTCTGAGCACTGCCAAAGTTAAGTTAGCACAGAGCTGAGAGCAAACTTTTTGCACAGCTGGATATGGCTTCAAAACAAAAGAGATGAAATTTATAGATTTCATTTATACTGCATCTCGATATACATCTGGACTAATTATAAAAGAGGAATATTGAGGTGAAAGATGCACAATTAGCTGTTTATAGTACCTAGGAATGAAAATGTTTCTAGTGCCTAGAAAAAAAAATGTTGATTCAACAGTCTTCTCTCTGTAGAATTAGTTGACAAATTATTATTATTATTGTGGCCATTATTCTCTATGTATAAAATTTGTTAACTACAAAATAGGCAAATTAAATAATATTAAAATAATTATCTATAATTTAATAAATCATTCTGAGATTTATAAGAAACAAATATATTTGAAGACTTTTATGGTCTGAAGCAAGAGTACAGTGGGTAGGGCACTTGCCATGCATGTGGCAAACCTGGGTTGATCCCCAGCATCCAATATGATCCCCAGAACCCCACTGGAAGGAATTCCTGAGTGCAGTCAGGGGTAATTCCTGGCCATTGCTGAGTGGTTAACAAAAAAAGGCAACCCCACAAATTTTTTGCACATTATTTTATTTTTTGAGGTGACACATGCAGATTTTCAACTCAAATTTTACTTAGTTCTAAAAGGTATACTGGTGCTAACAAATCATGTTGTTGACCATCTTCCTCTAAGTTTAGCTCAAATATCATACAAACTTCACAAAGGATCATTCTTAAGTAAAGTTAATCCTACTGCTTTTCCTGCTCAAGCAAATTACTTTCCTTTGTAATTCCTGACATGTTAATGTAATTTTTTATGCACCCAGTGAGCCTTGAAATTTACATTTCAAATCATGACTTTTTCATATGTGAAAAAAAATTCAGTGTAATTGCTATTACTTATTTTGGGGTTAAATGAGGAAATTGATCAATTTAGAGCTTGTAAATAAATATACCATATTCTCTGGGTCGATAACATTTCATTATTAGTTTCTGTTTATTATTATGACTTGAGCCTATAAGTATTTCCCCATAAAAATAAATCTTATTTATATTTATTCATTTTTCTCAATATTTCCTTATGTCTATTTTTATATTCTGTATAGAATCAACTGTATGTAACTTACATTTATTTGTAAGCTTATTTTCTGTTCTATTTTTCTATCATTTATTTCATAATATTGTCTTTCTTTCTAATCTTACTTGGGATATTTTACTCTTTTCTTCCTAGCTTTTCTTCTCTTATAGAATTGCCAGACCAAATTTGCTTTAAAAAAACTGCAGTGCATTAATAATGCATACATTTAATAATATATGAAAGGTTAATTTACTATAAATCATACAAAATGTTTAAAATAAAAATGTGCAATTGAGTTTATTTCTAGTATTCATAATAATTATGTATACAAATTCAATTTTTATTACTTAAGTAATATTTATTAACTAGTTTATTAGGCAAATTCATAAAACGTTATGGTGAATTAGTGACTTTTCAAAAAATAAATTGAACATTGCTCCAATTTAGGTGCAAAACATTGGAAGAGAATTCTTGATAGAGAAGAAAAAGACCTACTTAACTCTTTATATGGATAATATAAAATTTTAAATGAGAAAATTATTTAGAATTCTTTAGTTCAAAAATCAAAAATAAACCCATAGCAAAAAAAGGAGGCTTATTAAAATCTCTGAGACATATATAATTTGTATTTGCAGAGAATATATGAATGAGTTGTAAATAGTACCCTTTGTTGTAATTCTACTATGTGAGAGGCTTTGAATTACTATCTCATTCAAACTTGGTAGTAATTTTTTTTTAGTCATATTTGTAGAAAGAACAAAGTGGACTTGGTGATCTCACCAAAGAACACTAATAATTAACTGGTTTGTAACCAAGCAAGGATTTTGCTTGAGAGCCTTCTCTCTCCAAAGAGATTCCTTTTTCTCTACTGCACTACAGATTTTCTAAGTTAAAGAGACATAATGTTCTTATTTAGATAATGTACCCAAATTCTTAAAATGGTGGTGTAGATCTACATCCATACAAACTGAGCAAAATAGGAATAGTGTCTAGAGAAAAGAGTTAGTTGAGCAAGGACATGAAAAATTCCAATGTTTTTAAATGATTTAAAAACCATGATATCATGCATTATGTACCATGATTTCCATCACATAATTTCATTAATAATAATTATTTTTTGTTTTGCTGCTTAAATTAAAATGACACCCTAGATAATATTAAGCATCAACCTTAACATTTATATAGGAGGCCAAACTCAACAATACTCAGAGGTCACTCCAGGTTGTGCACTCAGTAATTACTCATGGCTGTGCTTGGGATACCACATGGGAATTGAACCCAAATCAGCTGTGTGCCAAGCAGTTGCCACTTTCTTTTAGAGATTTGAAAAGTAGAAGTTAATAAGCACCAGTAAAAAGCAAAGCAATTTAGTGGAAACTTCCCTTTGACATATATGTCTATATCTTAGAAATATTGCATTTGGGTCCGAGCTATAGCACAGTGGGGTAGGGAATTTGCCTTGCATGTAGCTAACCCAGGATAACCCGAGATCAACCTCAGTTCAATCCCTGGCATCTGACATGGTTCCCTGAGCCTGCTAGAAGCAATTTCTGAGCACAGAGCCAGGAGTAACCCCTGAATGTCAGCAAGTATGCCCCCCAAATCACATTTTCCTAATAGTAATTGTTTAATTAATACAAAGACAAATCATTTTTTTTTCTTTTTCCAGAAAAGGATCATCAAAGCAAAAAGTATAGTCAATTCAATAAAAACCTGACTTTACAATAAAAAGTGTAGAAGAAACCAGAATTATCTGAAAAGAAAACTCAATCTTGAACAACTTTGTAACTGTGTATCTCACAGTAATTTAAAGGATGTATGTATAAGGAAATCAAATATCAAAGAAAAAATGGAAAAGATTATGAATAAATGAATAAACAGAAAGATAAGCCTTTCATGTTATAGACATAAATTTAAGTGTATTGTTAATTTAAATGTATTGTAAATTCAAGATATAATTGCCTTTTACCTGTACTAAAGATTAAAGTTTCTTCCATTATTCTTTCAAATAATTAGAGAAGATATATGTTTTTACCTAGTTTAATACATAACCATAGGAAATTTTCACTGTTTACTTTGTGATCACATAATATAAATGCTTCTGAACTCTCCTCAGAGAACAGATTCTGTTAAAATTAGTATTCCTTTTAAAAGAAAGGATAGCCTTCTATGACTCATCATTTATATTAGTTCCTTAATCTATTTGTTTGTAATATGCTAAATAAATGGTCCTCATAGGAAATAGAACAAAAGCCATTCAAGGTACATGGAGCCAATTCAATATAAGAAAAAGTTCATTAGATCTATCACATGTCATCTCAACATCGTGTATCATGGAACTGTAAAATTGCATTTATCTATAAGAAGACAGGAAATCGTTCTTTAGAAAAATGGAAGAAATAAAAGAATATCTCTTATTCAGCATTCAGCATCAATAAAGTAAATAAGTATTATGTAGTTTAACTTTTCACAATCATAACATTGTTTATCACTCATTTTTGCATCTAAATCAAGTTCTAAATATTTATCATAGTTGCGTGTGTTCCTTCTATTTTGAATCTTTATTTTTAAATTTTAGATAAAACATCTTCTAGTTTCTATTCTTTCCTGTCAGGATTCTGTATCACATATTTTTTTTCAATAAAAGTCTCTTTTTTAGGGGCCCGGGAGATAGCATGGAGGTAAGGCGTTTGCCTTTCATGCAAAAGGTCATTGGTTCGAATCCTGGTGTCCCATATGGTCCCCCGTGCCTGCCAGGAGCAATTTCTAAGCCTGGAGCCAGGAGTAACCCCTGAGCACTGCCGGGTGTGACCCCCCCCCCAAAAAAAAACCAAAAAAAAAGCCTCTTTTTTAAAATGTGTCCATAACCGGAATTGTGTACAGTAATAGGATACAGGAAACTTCACACCCCATAGGCCCTATACTGCTGTCCTAAACATTTAGTGATTGGTTGTGTTTAGGACTCATTGGTTCTAGGAGCCAACAGAGTCTAGCAGTGCTGGGGCAAAAGAATTCAGTGACTGAGTTTGATCTCTGGGTCACTCATATGGCTGCTAAGTTCACTGCTATTTTGAACCAAATATTCTTATAGAATCCCATAAACAGCCAATACATTGAGCCTTCTTATTGTTTTTCCAGTCAGAATAATGGCGATTCTAAATAATATCAAACCCAATAGCAAGGAATTCATTCAAATCTCTTCTCTGAGTAATTCCAGCTTCTCATCTCTTACTACTCCCTTACTTGGCCCTTAACATGGTTAGATTCTTTGCTCACTTACATTGGAAATCTCATTTAAATCTTTATTTCTCTGGTTGCTTTGTGCATTTCTGCCATTTTCAAATGAAATAATTTCTGTTATCTTTAAAGATAAAGTTGTTTGGTATCTCTAAATTCCAAAGTATTATCGATGCCTTACTATGATTACTAACATTGCCAGGAATTATTGTATTTATTTTCTAAATTTGTGTATTTTTCTACAAGGATTTTGTTGTTGTTGTTGTTGTTTTGGGCGACATCTGGCAGTACTGAAGGATAAATCTTGGCTCTGTGCTCAGAAATCATTCCTGGCAGGCTCTGAAGACCATATGGGATGCCAGGGATCAAACCCGGTTGGGTCTCATGCAAGACAAATGCCCAAGACTGAGTTATCTCCAAGAACCTTAATGCATGATTTTAAGTTAATCAAAGTTCAGCAATTGAATATCTTGGTAATTAATTAAAGATTTAGTGGAATTAGGCAATAAAATATATATTTATTATACATATGTAGGTATTTCATATGAAATATAAAATTAGGAGAAAGTCTCTTAATTGTTGAACATATACCACAGAATTAAATTTTTGATAATGATATTATATTCTCCCCTGAAACAAGGTACAAGTTTAAATGTTTGGCATGTACTCAGCACTCAATGCTCACCAGGTGCAGCATGATTATAAAAAAATGTCAGTGCTATCATCCCTACCCCAATACCAAAAAATCAATTTTTATTAAGCCAAACTGTTAATGAAATTTCAATTGAATAGTATTTAAAAACATCTTTGAGTCCAGAGGGATAATTCCAGATATAAAGTGCCTGTTTTGCATGCAGGCAATCCCAATTTAATACTCTGCCTCTCATATGCTAATCCAACCATCATTAGGGGTTACTTCTAATACAAAAACAAAAGTAGCCCCTAATCATTACCAGGTCTGACTCCAAAATTTTCCCAAAAGTAAAAATTTTCTTTACATTTTTATGAATTTTTCTCTGAGTGTCAAATCTTTCTGTGTTTGTGTTAAATGTATGCGTGTTCAAACATATGGACATTGTGAGAAAAATGGATGATTCCCCTGATAGACATTAGCAAAGTGACCATTGTTCTATTTTTTTGTTCATCTATGTAAATGTGTTTGTTAATGTCGATCTAAATTGCTAAGACTACCCTTCTGTATTTTAATGTATTTTTAACATTTATAGCAATAAATAAGGCAAAAATATGTACACTGGAAATATGTTAAATTTTTTAAAGGAAACAAATACCAAAATGTAATTTGGGAAATAATTTGATTTAATAGCATTACACTAGGGCTTACTAGTTAAAGAAATATTTCCAAAACATTGTGGAATTGCTTAGAATATTTATAAGGATTTCTCCTTTTTATTCTGAACTTAGGTGACTACATAAACAATTAGAATTTTATGATCTCTGTAAAATATTTGGATCTGGGGCCCGGGAGATAGCATGGAGGTAAAGCATTTGCCTTTCATGCAAAAGGTCATCGGTTGGAATCCCGGTGCCCCATATGATCCCCCGTGCCTGCCAGGAGCAATTTCTGAGCATGGAGCCAGGAGTAACCCCTGAGCACTGCCGGGTGTGACCCAAAAACCAAAAAAAAAAAAATTTTGGATCTGGTGGCCAGAATGATCGCACAACGGTAGATTGTTTGCCTTGCACGCGGCTGACCCAGGATGGACCTTGGTTTGATCCCTGTCGTCTCATATGGTCACGCAACACCAGGGGTGATTTCAGAGTGCATAGTCAGGAGTAATCCCGGAGCATCACCGGGTGTGATTCCCCCCAAAAAATTTTGGTCTGTGGGTATCCTTGTTTGTGTTTATGTGTGTGTATGTGTGTATTTGTATCTTTGAACCACACCCAGCATTATTCAAATTTTTATGTTTTATTTTGTTTTGAAAGTTTTTCATTGAATCACCATGATACACAGCTACAAAACTGTTTAGTATTGCCTTTAAGTCATGCATGAACAGAATCTTCCTCAAAGAAGGAAGGCTTTTTCTTGGCTCTGCTTTCCAGGCTGATTGGGGACTATATATATTTCCAGGGACCAAACCTAGGCAAGAGCCATATCCAACCTAATAAAATTCCAGCTCCCTAGGTCATTTTTTCGTAAGTGATAAAAATTATATATCGATTTATTCTTTAATACTCAATCAAAACTAATCTTCTATCAAAACTATGTTTCTTTAGGGATCGCACCCAGAAGTGTTGGGAGGGCTGGGCATCACTCCCTGAAATCTCTGCAATCCAGGTCTGATGCTTAAGTTTACTGCTCAGAGCCTGGTTCAAGAGGACACTGGACTACAACCAACAGTATAGGAATCAATCCCATATTTCAGACATTTACTCATATCCTTTACTCCATATCCCTAAGTCCAACTTTATAGTTTTTTATCCCCCACTTTTTTGTGAGAGGGGTCATACCCCAGTAGTGCCCAGGGTTTATTCATTACTATGCTCTCTGGAATCATCTCTGATGATCAGAGTTCAACTCTGAGCTGATTTTTTGATTTACAGCTCAACAGTGAAAAAGTGGCAGGAAGTTAAATGAAGATGGTTGTGAGTCACAGTTGCTTAAGTAGTGAGATAGTGGATAAATAAGAGCATACTCTTTGACAAACATACTTCTGCAATCAATTAATTGATTCTAAATTATAAATTAATTCTAAATTCTTAATTGATTCTAAACCTTTATATTAGGATAAATGAAAGGAAGTTTGCTAATATTATAAACATATTTTGGAAAAACTTGTTTAGTTTAGAGGAGGCCCCTAAAATATTTATTAGATAGGTATAAGACTTTTATTATATTTCATTCATATGATAGTGTTTCATATTAGTAAGGGAAACTTTCCATATCCTTGCATGCGGTTATAATTATTTTACAATTTTTCATTAGAATGTTATGTCTCATGTCAGATTCTTTTTTTCTTTTTTTTCCCCCTTCACCAGTGCAACATTCCCATCACCAGTGTCCCCAATCTCCCTCATCCCCTCCCATGCCTGTATTCAAGACTGGCATTCTACTTCTCTCACTCATTGGCATTGTCATCATAGTTGTCAGTGTATTTATTTCTCTACTTGCACGCACCATTCTTTATGGTGAGCTTCAAATCATGAGCCAGTCCTCCCAGCCCTCATCTCTATTGTCTCTTGCATTTATTACAATAATGTCTTTTATTTCTCTTAA
The DNA here is from genome assembly GCA_004027635.1 of Crocidura indochinensis. Classification (NCBI taxonomy): domain Eukaryota; kingdom Metazoa; phylum Chordata; class Mammalia; order Eulipotyphla; family Soricidae; genus Crocidura; species Crocidura indochinensis. The sequence continues at coordinate 21,976 of PVKC010004768.1, forward strand.
CATAAATAATGTTTGTGTCAGATTCTCTAACATTTAAAAAATATATGCATCTCTAACCATGTTTTTAAAGGTACTTGATTTTATGCAAAGCGCATGTAGTAAATATAGTAAATAAATGTAGTTACTGATCACATCCAGACATAGATATTCAAACTCTGGCATTATGAAGGTCCTATAAGTTTAGAAAAAATACATTAAATATAAGATAAGAAAGGAGGGAAAACTTACTGGTACTTCAAAATAAAGTCCTGATCTGAATGTTCCAGAAATATTAATGGAGGAGGATGCACATTTAACTTAGTAATCATACTCGACTATGAGCTAAATAAACCTAAGACGCTTTATATTAGAACAACAAAAAATGCTGGGAATAATTTGAAAAATCTGAAGCTGGGATGTCACTTCTTTGTGTGTGTGTGTGTGTGTGTGTGTGTGTGTGTGTGTGTGTGTGTGTGTGGTTTTTGGGTCACACCCGGCAGTGCTCAGGGGTTACTCCTGGCTCCATGCTCAGAAATTGCTCCTGGCAGACACGGGGGACCATATAGGGAACCGGGACTCGAACGGATGACCTTTTGCATGAAAGGCAAATGCCTTACCTCCATGCTATCTCCCGGGCCCCTGGGATGTCACTTCTATATTGTGACATCAGAGGCCTTGTGCTTTCTGCCGTAAGACTATTGACTTTCTCCTTAATTGCTAGTAGTAATACATGTTGTACCATTTTTTAAATTGTATAATGACTTAAATTGAACATATTGCTACCACAAATAATTTAGAATCCTAGAAAGAAAAGAAAATGGATATTGATATAGCAATGGATATTGATACGTCGCAGAAAACCACTAATCTCAGTTCTCTTTAACTCAAATTGTTTGTCTTTAGGAGAATAGAAATATAAACAGTTAGAGACACGCATAGCCTTAAATTAAGAAGACCTACTGTGTTTTTTAAAGAATGAAAAGTTTTTTAAGAAGATAAATGGCTTTATTTAAATTCATAAAATATTTCAGTGACTCATCACTTTAATATTTTCTGACTCTCAAAGCAGGTTGTGTCTTTTTTTCGTTTGTTTCCCAAGTGAATTTTCCCTTGCCTACCTAAAGCATTTATCTAGAAGGATCCCAGTAGAGACCAGATGGCATTTATTTTCAAGTTGTAAAGTTGAGAAAAACTTTAAATTGTAGACTATTTGCCAACTTATGAGAGGAATATTAGAATCCATGAGAAATAGCAAGATCTTCAGGAATACTAGTCACAGAAAAACCACCTAAAACCTAAGAAAATGAAGATTTTAAAAAATAGGAGAAAAAATTAATTTAGTTTGTGGCTACATCAACAGATGTAGTTATTTTAAACAAGAAACACAGCCAACCCCAAACACTGGCATTCCTCATCTTCCCTCTGATCATCTGTCAGAGTTCCCCCTACATGTAATTCAAGTACTAAGAGAATCTGTTGTTTAATCCAATATTGGTCAGTCTCTTTCTCAGAGAGCAGAGTAGAGGGGTGAGAGAGATAAGGAATATAAACATGACTGCAGTGCTGGGGATTGTTCTGAATTCTCTAGTAGAAGCATTCTTTTATTCAAACATCGGGGTACTATGACTCTGAATTGCTCCAGTATTATGGTTATCAGCAGCCTGTGTTTCTGATGATCTTCTACTCTGTCTTTGTTTAATCTCATTCACCATGATTTGAGGACATGCACCTCTCCTATGGGATACTGATTTCTTGCATCTTATGTATTCCCCATTAGCCAATTCCAAGTACTAAAGAAAAGGCCACTTCATAGGATATTTATGGTTTCTACCAGAGACAATTATCCTGTTAGCTATTATCATAGTTCTTTCCTGATATGAAAATACCATCCATAGTTCTTTAGGTTTATTTAACAATAAATAATACAGCTTATATATACAATAGATATACACAATAATAAATATATATGTTTATATATTATATATAACAATAATCAAGTTTATATGTATATATGGTACCAATGCAGGACAAAAATTATTCTTGCTTTCTATTTAAGCAAGATTGGTTGATCTAATACAAAGTTTATTCCAAGTTTCTAAATGGTACAAGAAGATACTTGGCAAAAACACAAAATTATTTTTTCATTGATGCTTACTGACATAAAAGAACACTATGTCAATGAAACCAAGTAGTGTTATTTATCTCCAGAACTCCATGACATCACTCTGATATAAACGTGAAGTTCTTGTTTGGACAATGTCAACTATCTGTAGAACTAGTTATAAATTTCTAAATTAAAGCAAAGTACTTTTCAAAGTTGTTGAAGCTTTTTTCTTTCTTAAGGCAATTGATTTGATTTAAACCTATAAGAAGAAATTCCCATGAGGCTGGGGACTTTAAGTATTTGCTTTTTCTTCCTGTGTTAATATCTGTGTTAATTTTATGACCCAGATATTAACTTATATTCATGTATCAGCATCTAGAGCAGGCAGAAAGTTCACTATTATTTCCCAAGAGATTTGTCTGTCTGAATATGTGAACTTTTTCCAACCATTATAAAAAAATCATGTTGTTTGGCTTTAAAATCATATGTAATACACTATTAAATATAGAAATCAATATTTTAACATTATTCAGATTAAGTTATTGTCCTCTTTTATATATGTATAGAACATTTAATGCATATTAAAATAGATGGATACCTGGAGAAATATTCTTAATAATATGTTTTATCCATTAATTCATATTTCATAAAACCGCAATTAACTTTTATTTACTCGCATTTCAACTGGGTTAAAATATGTTTTTCTTCTAAAGTATAGCAAGACAAGACATAATAACATATAAGTGAAAATGCCTTTTGATCTATTCATGAAATAATTTTACAGATCTTTGTTGACTTTTTTCTCCCTAAAATATAATTCACATAAAACTAACCCTTAAGTGTCCAGGAAAGCCTATGCAGTGATTAGTGTGCTTGACTTGTATGTGCCTGATCCAAGTTTGATCCCTGGCAATGTATTATGTTCCCCTGTGCACCAAGGACTGATCTTGAGCTCAGAGCCAGGATTAAGCCATGTGTACAGCTATTGCTTGTCCCAACATATCCCCTCTAAAAACTAAAACTGCCATTTAACAGATAGCGTAGGGACATAGATAGGAGATAAGGGAGACTTTATAGTGGAATGCAGTAACTTTGTACCTCAATATCATAAATCTTACTACCATTATAGCCATAATACCTAAACCATAATTAAAATTAAAATCAATTGTATTTAATGAATTGTTTAAAATTTAAAGCACACTGCTTCTTTAGAATTTTGAGGTAACCACTTTTCCATATTCAATATTTTTATCTAGGAGGTTTACCATGTGTACCTGAAATATTATCAACTTAATTTAGTAGAAATATATCCCCCGGCATGCTTAGAACTTTTTCTTTATTATATTTCTAAAGTTTTTATCCAATGTCTAAACAAGATTTTGAAAACTGCCTGACAGTTGTTCTTCCTATTTCTTTTTTCTATAAGGTATTTAGAGGATTGAAATTTTCCACCACAAAGTCCTTTAACATGACCTTGATTTTTTTTCCTCTCTACTAATGAGACCCTCAGTAAGCCTTATTTAAGAAAGCTGCTTTTGTGTACTTGGGCAAATTAAAATGACCATAGTGGGCTGATGGCATGCTATTGTATTTGGTTTTGTTTTTCAAAATTTTATTTCATTCAAAAGGTATTAACAGAAACTCTTAGTTTTGTTTTGGGTGTAGAGATTAAGAAGATTATTCTTACCAGTGATCTAGAGGCAGTGACCTTGTATTTATTTAGCAATAAAACTGGATGCAAAAAGAGCAAGAGAATTTTCTCTGCAATACCTAGTGCATGACAAAACAGCAATGTAAAGGTCAAATACTGCAAGACCTAGTAAACAAAGATTATATATTTGATCTCTGATTCTGACCTTGACCTAAAAATGATAAAAATGGCTCCCTTGATTATCACTCTGATTTTCCAGATGATATGATGTTTGAGAAATATCACATTAATGTAGTAGGCATAAAATTATTAGAGGAAATATGCTTAATATGAAAATTTTAGTAACCAGTTTGTAGTTCAGGCTATGCCATTAATAATAGTCAACCTACTAATATTTAAAGGACTCAAACTTTGAACTTATGCTATACTTTCTGTGGACAAATCTCTGATTGTTCACATTATCTTATATAACATCACACTAGTCCACTGATTTTTGTTAAAGCATATTTAAATGTTATTATGTTTAAGTATGTTGTTACTTGGTTAATATATAGAAAATGAATCTGTGAATCTCAGAAACTCAAGATTAGGAAACACTGAATATTTGCATTCCTTTTGTCCTTTTTTAGTTTGCTGGGGGCAGTAGGTAATAGTAGAAAAATTATAAATTCACTGCCCCCAATTCACCAAAGATATGACTTATCCTTTTATAGAAAAAACTTCTGCCATATTTATCTATTCAAAAAAGAAATGGGAGTATATTGAGAATCATAATTTGTGAAGAATTATGTTTTAGAAAGCAAAAATAAATAATTTTTTTTGTTTTTAACATGCCTGAAAGTTATTTGAAGCAAAGAAAAATACTATTTAAATCATACTACATACATATGGCATGCTTAGTTAACTTCTCAGACAGTTGAGAACCATTTTACAGACCTAGTCAAATTTAAATTATAAACTATACTTTCTGTATATTTAATGTGAATATGAGAATTATTATTTTCATCTAAAGGATCCAAAAATAACTAGTCAAGTTACGTTTATGGAATATGTATCTTATCTGTGCTTCCTGTAGATGCTATTTTCATTATTAGAGAGGTGTTTTCATTCTAACTCTCAGCATTTGAGTCTAGAGAGCTTAAAGATACAATAATGAAAGAACAGCTACCTTTATCCTTGGAAAAAACAAGTGAGGAGAAAAATCTGTGAAAATATATCTGAAAAATTAAGCATTATTACCCATTGCCTGATAAGGAATTCATGAGAGAGAAAATGCCTAATAAATTAGAAATAGTTTGTATTATTTTAATTTTATATCAGTATTTAAATATATGCTAAGTTGTTTATGCCATCTGCTATACAGATATCAGTTGGGAGAATACTTGATGAGACTGCTCAGGGCATCTGTTTAATTTGGTTACACTTTAAAGTTCACATTTTAATCATGATGCCAATATTCTGAATCTTAATGAGTGATCCTGATTGCTTTCCTGGTCCAGGTAAAAGCACTGAGTTTTTTAACTTCCCACATAATTCATGGCAGATACATTATTAAAAACAAAATGATATTCAAATGTTGTCATTACATTAGCATTTCCTTAGTTCCATTAATACTTATTATTGCTAGATGCTTTCATTGCAATATAGTTAGAGAATGGTCCCTGTACCTATGGAACTTTGGTTGTACCAGTGAGGTGAATCAAAGGCTAGTATCATGCTATGATAATATCAACATAGGGTCCCGAGAGATAGTATGGAGGTAGGGCATTTGCCTTGCAAGCAGAAGGACGGTGGTTTGAATTCCAGCATCCCATATGGTCCGCAGAGCCTGCCAGGAGCAATTTCTGAGCTGAGAGCCAGGAGTAACCCCTGAACCCTGCCAAGTGTGGATAATAATAATAATAATAATAATAATAATAATAATAATAATTAATAATAATAATGTCAACATAAATGCTATTGGGATGGAGATGGGAAGCATGCCCAGTTTATGATGGCAAAATGTCATGAAAGAAGCCAGACCTTTAAAACATTTTTTGAAAAACCTATACAAGGACCCTGCAAAGGTGAACATATTTAGAACGCATTTGGAATCAGAGAAAAATATCTTTGTAAAAAATGTAAAGGGAGAAGGAATTCACCTATTTGGGAAACTGCAAATAGTTTGAGATGTCAGCGAGCATAATCTGGGTTTTGTATAGGGATTTCGAAAGTTGTGGAGAAATATTTGAGTGGCAAGACCACAACATGACCACCTTGTGATTACCTTGGTAGATTTAATTGACTCTTGAAGTCATGAAGAGACTTTAAACATTGAGGTGACTGGATTAGAATTGTCTATTACTTGTAGCTGTGAAGAATAACCTGGAAAGGATTCAAAATACTGCAAGTAAATCTTAATTTAAGTCATAATTTCTAGTAATCCAAATTTGGAAAGTTCAATGGAAGCACTTTTCATTGTTATAAGATAAGCCTTCATATTACAATAGCAGTAAAAACCTATGTGAATTATACAGAGATTAGTATGACTTCTACACAGAATATGATGCCTTTGGTATTTTTTGCAACTATATGGGTGACTAACATTTACTAGATATTTTATTCTACATACATACACACAAAATATATACAATCATGATGCATACCTAAAATAATATTAAATTGTATTTTAATTCTTTCTCAATAAAAATGGGAATATCTACTTCTGTGCAAACTTCCAGTAAAATAAGCAATGAAAAGTTATTCTATACAACTATAGAAATAAGGGTGAAATCAAAAGTAAAGACTTGAGACAGAACAGAATGTCTAGACAAAACATTAAATTAAATATTAACCATGACTTTTATGCAGGAATTATCTAGTGTTTTACAGTATGAAAGTATATAACTGTGCTATAGTACGAACCATAGAAGTGTAATCTAATTTTTAAAATCCTTGAAAGGAAAACAGCTACAGTTAGTTATTAAAATCTCAATCAAGGGTGGAGGGAGGACAGCACTGGTGGTGGGAATGCCCCTGTTTCAATGTCACTATGTACCTTAAATATTACTGAGAGTTTTGTAATTAACTTTTGTCACAGTAAAAATTATTAAAAAATAAAATCTCAATCAAATATAAATATGGTTATTAAATAAGCCAATTCATTTTATATATTTTAAGTCTATGGTAATAAAAGTAACTGAAATCAGAATCATAAATGTTCTAGAGAGTAATATTAGAGTGAAAGTGAGCATCCTTGAAAGAATGTTCATGTTATTGTTGTTCCTGTGTGTTTAATTTAATTGCTTTATGATAAATATGTATTTTTAAGCTTGCTTGCCTAGGAATATAGAATCTTATGCTCCTTGACTGTTTGTTTTTGTTGTTTTGTTGTTGTTGATGTTGTTGGCCTGTATGTTTTGGATCCACCTAATGGATCCACCTAGCAAGCTGAGTTATGTGGTAGACTGGGGAGTTAAGGTAGTTTTCACTGATAGTGTGCCCAAAGCAACTGAATTCAGTTTGGATCTATAGGTTGGAATATCTGTTTAACAACAAATGAAACAGTGTTTTTTCCTTTTGGGGCCACACCTTATGACACTCAGAGATTACTCCTGGCTATGTGCTCAGAAGTCACTCCTGGTTCGGGGGACCGTTGGGGATACCAGGGGGATCAAACCAAGGTCTGTCCTAGATAGGCTGCATGCAAAGCAGCTATAGCTCTGGCCCCATGGAACAGTATTTCTTAATTATGTCAAGCATGACTCCTCTGACTTCCTTTCTTTCCTGTGCCCACTCAGTCCTGTGAGTTGACCTCTTCTTTTTATACCTTATCTCCCCCATTTTGGTGATTTTTGCCTGGAAAGTATTGTGGGAGTTTAATGACCTCGGGCAAAGAAACACTTAAATAGAGGACATCTAGGGAAAGGCAGGAAAGTTTTATTTTCTTTTAAAGAATCTTACTTGGTTCTGTTCATTTAAGCAAATGAAAATCTATCAGACTTTTTCTAAGTTAGTTGTTTTTATGGAAAGATTAGTGATTCGGTTCTCATTTGGAGAAGGGCTTGTCAGTTTCACTAAAGAGTGAATGAAGAAACAAAACCCTCACCTTCCTGTCAGACCTGTTATGGTTTTATATTTGCATGTTTTATAAGATAATAGAAGTCAATTGACCCTGAAGGTATTCTGGAACATCTTGCTTTTTTAAATGCTTTCATTTGAATTATTATTAGTATCCTTATAACTCAGTTAAACGTTTTTCTTAAACTATGGGGTCAACTTGTTGGTCTTTAACAAAATATGAATTCTGCCTTAGTTTTATTTTAATCCCTTGTAATATGCATTCTTGGAGATTGATTTTCTTCTTTGGTTATATCATATCCTGAAAGACATGTTTTATCATGAATCTACTTTATGAAGAATTAATCTCAATAATGGACTATTGACTTTGAAAGTGCCTCATTTCACTATAAAATTAGTGTTGGGTAAACAGTATATTCTGACAAAATATTTTTGATGTAGAACTGTTATCAAGTCACTAACATTTATTTAATTTATTACTCTTATTAATATCCTTATTAATAGTCTTCTTTTTTCTGAATTTGAAAATTTCCCATGTAAATATTGTCAAAATATTCACCTTCAATATTTATGTAATTTGCTCCTCTTTGGTATATTTATAAATCATGATGAAAACAACCATAACCAAATATTAATTTATTTAAATTAGTTATAAAATATCCTCAGGTAATATAACTCAAAGTATTGTACTGACTAATAAAATTAATAAATAGTAATGAAAAAGTTATTATAATTTATACTTTCCTGGCATCTAACAATTTAGAGTATTGATATATTTTGCCTCTTATGATCAAGATGTCCAAAATCATAGTAGTGTTGATGTCAGGTATATTAATATTAATATTAATATTAAACCAAATGTACTTGAACTCTATCTTCTTCTTGAATAATCAGTGCTTTAGGATTTTGCTTTTCTGTTTGTTTTTATTTTGTACTCTAAGTTTTTACAGGTCCTTTTATTCCTCCTATACCTTGATTCTTTGCAATTTAACATAGAAACCCAGAGTGACTAACTTAATTAGATCACTGCATTAGAATAAAATAATAGGTGGATTATTAATAGAATAAGAAAATCAAAACCATTTTGTTTAATTATTCCATTTTCATCCCATAATATAATAACAGCCAAAGACAATGCAGAATTTGTCAAAATTACAGAAGCCTGCCAGTGTCTCATCTTTTATATCTGATATGCATTGATTCTAGCATCATTTTTAAATTGGAAGGTCCTGACTCTAACATTTGCTTTCAGTTTTATACCATTAAAGTATTTTCTTTCACTATTTGCATTGGTGTGCTTTTCATGTCCATCCCTCTTTGCGTAGCCTATACACATCAATTTTAGAATCTTAGTACTTATTCCAAAAACTGTTTTGATCTTTAAACAATGATTTGAAATAGTTACTCTAAACCATACATTAAGGTGAGAAGCTTCTGCAACTCAAAAGAAATAGTGCCCAGGATACAAGAGCCACCACTGAGTGGGAGAAACTATTCACCCAATACCCATCAGATAAAGGGTTAATATCCAAAATATACAGGGCACTGACAGAAATTTACAAGAAAACACATCTAAACCCATCAAAAAATGGGAAGAAAGAACAGACACGTAGATAAAGAAGAAATACAAATGGCTAAAAGGCACATCCACTACTGGTGGGAATGCCGTCTAGTTCAATCTCTATGGAAAACGATATGGAGATTCCTCCAAAAACTGGAAATTGAGCTCCCATTCGACCCAGCTATTCCACTCCTAGAGAGTTCCACCCTAGGAACACAAGAATACAATACAAAAATCCCTTCCCTACACCTATATTTATTGCAGCACTATTCACAATAGCCAGGCTCTGGAAACAACCAAGATACCCTTCAACAGATGAATGGCTAAAGAAACTGTGGTACATACACAATGGAATATTATGCTGTCATTAGGAGAAATGAAGTCATGAAATTTTCCTATACGTGGATGTACATGGAATCTATCATGCTGAGTGAAATAAGTCAGAGGGAGAGAGAAAGAGAGAGACGCAGAATAGTTGCACTCATCTGCGGGTTTTAAGAAAAATGAAAGTCATTTTTGCAACAATCATGAGACAATGAGAGGAGGGCTGGAACTTCCAGCTCACTCCATGAAGCTCACCACAAAGAGTGGTGAGTCCAGTCATAGAAATAACTACACTGAGAACTACCATAACCGTGTGAATGAATGGGGGAACTGGAAAGCCTGTCTAGAGTACAGGTGGGGGTGGGGTGGGATGGAGGGAGATTTGGGGCATTGGTGGTGAGAATGTTGCACTGGTGAAGGGGTGTGTTCCTTACATGACTGAAATCTAATCACAATCATATTTGTAATCAAGATGCTTAAATAAATATGTTATAAAAATTAAACAAACAAATCTTATATGCAGTATATAACAATAATTAAATTAATTGTAACTATTTCTTTAGTATTACTCTCTACAAAATGTGGTATTACAGCGTTGTTATTAGTACCAGAAAAAGCATCTTGATTTTACATAGGAAAAACCATTACGTTGCATTACTCTGTCAGGCATGAAGTGAGTCAACATAGACCACAAATGCTGATTAATAATACATTATTTTGTTAAGGTGGATCACTAGTGCATAAAGAAACATGAATATGAAGCACTGACTCAACTGGAATCAATCTTTTTAGCACGAGCTTAAGAAAATATGGCTTAAGTCTTGGAAGTGATACACAAGAGAAATAATTAAATTTTGAGGTGGTCACACCCAATCATGCCAGGGCTTACCCTAGCTCAACACTCAGATATCATTCCTGACAGAGTTGGAAAAATATGTGGTAATCGGGATTGAACCAAGCTTGTCGTATGCAATGCAGATTCTTTACCTATTGAGCTCTTTCTTCAACCCCAACATGGAGGTGTGGGGAGGATAAATCAGAGATGGGAACCCCCTTGATTTTATGTAAATATGTACCTATAATATTACTGTCAACTATATGTAAACCAATATAATCAAAATAAAAATATCATTAAACTTTAAATGTTTACTTCTTTTTTTTTTTGAATAGTCTCTACTAACAGAAACATATGCTGTTAATTATTTAGGAATTTTCTAGCCTTGCCAAAGAGTCAGGATTCTTTCTTTTGTATTGGAAAGACTTAAGAAAGATACATCTTTGGGTTGTTTGGATATGCTCCTTAATATCACTTTGGCAGTTGTGGCAATCTTGGAACTCATCCTGTATAATTTGTACTAAGTAGTTTTCTTGCCTTAGGAAGTACAAGTTATGCCTCACTTCCAAGTTGATAGCATTGTGACATTAATTAACATAAAAACAAAACTGGTAATTTCATTTAAAAAACCTTAAAGCCATGCCTTTTCTGTTAGTATTTGCATTTCAATGTTTTTTATCATACAGAAAGTATAAAACATAGCTTCTTTGCTAAAATTAAAATTATCTTAGTTTTGACTATCATGTCACAAGACAATTGCTCGATATTCTCATTCATATATTTGTCATATTTCTGTCATGAATTTAGAGAATTAAATGATATTAATCAAAAATGAAAATTATCTAACTCATAATTTCCTATTGCTCTTGTAAGATAGTAGAATAAAAAGCTGGAAATACAAAAACAAAATTTTGTAAGGAAGTAAAAGGAAAAATTATTTTAAATATTTTTCTTTATGTAACAGTGTTTTTTTCTTTTGTGTCAATAAAATTTAAATTACTTCATACCTAAATTTAGGGATATGACTAAGAGGAGATAGTTGACTGCTGTCAAAAATTTCTCTTTCCCACCTATGTTCTCTACCTTCCTCTTTGTTCCCGTATGTTCATCTTCCCTTCTTTCTTTTCCATACACTTCTCATGCCCCTTCTTTCCTCTTCATTCCTTTTCTTCCTCTCTCAAATCAGTACCCACATACATATATGCACTTTAAATTGTGATATAAGGGAGAATTGATTTATCAGAGACAGGATAGGCTCTAAGCATTTAAAATTTCTAAATATCTAGTAAAATATTTTTGTTTGGTGCTGTTGATTGGTCAATTGTGTTTCATCTCTCAAGTACTCTCTGGTATTTGAAGTTTCTATACAGTTTTATGTGAGATTTGTTAGACCACACTTTCTAAAAGCTTGTATTTGTATAAAGCTTATATGGATTTAAAAGTCAAAGCATAGTACTCTCAAAGCAGTATCTGACAGAAAAGTCTTACATGCTAAGAATACACAGATTAAGCATCAAATGGTAAGAGCTTTCAATGAAGGTTAGCTTCTAAAAATAATTGAAATAGCTCAATGCTTTTAGCTTTTTTACATCATTTTATACCTACAGGATTTACCCTGTTCCATTGAGTAATCTATATAACAAATTCTAGGATCACTTGCAATTGAAGACTTTGTTTGCTTATCTATAATTTTAAGTTATACTTTATAATTAAGTTACATTTATAGTTGATAATTTGTATAATCTTCACTTTACTATAAGAAGATAAATTTTAGGTGTTAAAAAGATAACTCAATGTGCTGGACCACAAACTATGCATATTAGACATCCTAGTTTATTAATTCTTTAACATTTTAGCAGTTGATGTGCTCATTTCTGAGTCCCCATTCATTGTTTTGTTTGGGGGTCACACCCAGTGTGACTCAGGGGTTATTCCTGACTCTGCACTCATATGTTGCTCCTGGCAGGCTTGTGGGACCATATGAGATGCCTGGATTTCAATCACCACCTGTCCTGGGTTGGCTGTGTGCAATGCAAATGCCCTACCACTGTGCCACCTCTCCAGCCCTAGTGTTTTGGTTTTATAAATATTTACTTATATAACATTAAATTTATATTTTCAAAATACATGATGTTAAAAAATTATCTCAGTATTTATCAAAAGAACTATTGATCTCATGAAAAAATTAGTTCATGGAAAATCTGACTAGAATTATGACTTGGAACTCTTGTACCTATTATATTCCTACATGACTTAGTTTGAGTTTATGTTATATCAAAAAGTCTAGGATATATTATACTAGACATTTATGTTCTTTTTCTATTTTTCCTATGCTTTTTCTTTTGTGTGTGTGTGTGTGTGTGTGTGTGTGTGTGTGTGTGTGTGGTTTTT
>PVKC010004769.1:0-34852 GCA_004027635.1 Crocidura indochinensis
TTTTTTTTTTTTTTTTTTTGGTTTTTGGTTTTTGGGCCACACCCGGTTATGCTCAGGGGTTACTCCTGGCTATTCGCTCAGAAGTTGCTCTTGGCAGGCACGTGGGACTTTTTAACAAGCATATTTGAACAATTTCAAGGTTTCCACTGTTGCAAAATGCACACAAACCCAAGCTGCCAGCTGAATATTCTTAGTATGCACAGTCACAGCTGACACTTAGGTTATTCATGGCACAAAGGAAAGTCAGCACAATTAGTGACTTAAGGCCTTCAGGATAAACCTGATGTTTGAAGAGGAATTGTTACACAGTCTCCAGCAGAAAGTTTGGGATCTTTTGGTTTTTAACAGATATATTTCTGTATATTAACAGATATATTTTAGGTCTTAGGCAAATTAATTACCTTAGTTAATCTTTGTAAAACGCACATCTTGAATCTCACAAGCAATATTTCTTACCAATGGCTAAGAACAAGGCATTGTGCTTATCATTGTAGATGCTTTGGTGCTGACAGTCCAAAAAAGGAACTAAACAGAAGCTATGGGTACATAGCAACTGTGGTAAGGAAAGCACCAACGCAGAACTACCCAATGAATTAGAGAGGAAGTGATGCCACCCAGATGGAAATGGAGTAAAGACTTCTCAAAGGGGGTGATAATTTCAGCAAAGTAAAACCCAAAATATGGAAGGGACTTAAGACAAACAGGATATGCAGAATAAAAACACTTCTGATGGCTGCAAGAAAGTAGAAATCATACTCTTTTGAATGAGAGACACAGCAAATAAGGAGAATGGGGCACAAGATGAGGGTCATTCAGTATGGAGAATCGCCTGGTACACATCTTTATAGGTCTTAAGAATGAGACTGGTTTTTATACCAAGAGTACTGGAGCCCCTCAGAGATTTTAAGCAAGTCCTTTTCTGCTTCTCAAATATTCCTCTGGTAGCTTCTTAGGGAATATATTGGATGGGGCAAAATTGAAAACAGACAACCAGGCAGGAGGTAGTTGGATCAGAATAGTGAAAAATGATGATGAATTAAATTAAAACATTAGTATATTAGGAGAAGACTCAAAGTCTAGATATATTCTGGAACTTTACAGTTATTTCTACAGTGCATTATAAATGCATTGGTGCTAAATATGTGTTTGAACTTGAAGATTGTCTATCTCAGAAGATTCTCCATTATTCATAGAAGCTGCTACTATTATTTAAATTCTAGGATGAATGTCTGAGCCTTATTTTAAGAAATGACACACTTTTATTTGTAAAGTGCCTTATTTGCCAGGAATGAAGAAATGAAAATTTGCAAAATTTGGTATGATTTTTGTTTCCCTATGGGAGGGCGAGTAATGGTGTGAGAAGAGGGTTACAGAAGTAGTGTTCAAGAGGCTGTGACAGTGCCCTGGTTTCGCACTTTATTGTGTTTAGAAGATCTTGTGGTGCTGGGGATCAAACACAGATATATCGATCTCATCCAAGGCACTTTAAACTACTGTTTAATTTCCCTGTCCCTCCTATCTTAATAAACTCAATTCTGATAGATAAAAAGAAGCAAGTCCACGTTATTTGTAACCTAGAGAGTCAATACTGATGCAAAATAGTGTCTGCAATCAGGAGTGGGGTCAAAGGGAATTTCTCCAAGCTGAGTTTAGAGTGTGTTTGTTCACTTAATACTGAATTACACCTGGCTAGATATTGGCATTAATTACTTTGGCACTTAAAAATAAATCAGGATTTATCTCTAGATATCCACTTGACTTGTCCTTATTCATCATATGAACCCATGTAAGTGATTCTGACCTAAAGCCAGAGTTATAACCACTTAGTTATCTGTGAATTTATTGTGCTGGTAGTGGGGGAGTAGGCTGATGGAGATTTAGCGGCTACTAAGGCATCATCCAACTGGCTCTTAAAATAGCCAGTAATCTGTGTCTACGGAAGTATCAAAGCTCCTTTTTCCCCCAATTTTATTTGAATTTGCAATTCTCTGCAAAGTCAAGTTTATATTTCCTATGTGAATTCACTTGCTCCAGCCAGAGTGCTTCTCTATCAGTGCTTCCTTCCTGGGGGAGTATTTCTTTTTATAAAAATAATTCACAGAGTATGGATGATGTTCTTGAAGGGCAAGACTGACTGGCTCACTTTTAACATATCACATCTGTACTAGATTATAAAATAAGTCAGTGTTGTTGAGGGCCATGGTCTCCCAGAACTCACTCTTAGCTCCCTTTTGCTAAGTGGATTTCTCTTATCCTTTGAGACCACCAAAATACATATAGTAAAAGTCTATCCATCTATACTGGTATCCTGGAGAATTCAGCTCAACTCATTCATTTATTAGTGTGATACTGCTTTTGTTAGGATTATATTAGATCTAGAATATATACTCTGAACTCTACTTAGCCCTGTTTCACTTGATACATTGCATTTTAGTACAGACTGTGAAGATTAGCTATTTTACCTTTAGTGTCTTGATTTCAGGAACTGAATTGCAGGAACTAAAATTACTTTTCTAATGGAAAAGTAATATGGCTCCTGAAAGGTTTAATTTACCACTTAAAATTAGTTGAGCCATCTGAATGAAGAATAACCCTGGCACCATGAAGCTGCAGGGAACTTTTATAGATGCACACACAAACACACACACACACACACACACACACTGATAATTAGTACATGAGAAATGCATTTACAGAGACTTACAGCATCTCAGTAGATTTATTCCCGATTTTCCTGTAATAATGAAAAACTTAAGAATATTCTTCATTTGTTTGGCTCCAGATCTTTTGATGTATGATAGTACTTAACATCATAATAGGGAGAAGAGAAATTTTCTAGTACAAACAGGGTTGAGGTTGAATTAATAAGAAGCCACCAGGCAAGAATCTCTGAATGAACAAGGCACATTTTAAATCTTGTCTAAATTTTAACACTATCATGACTTTTTGTGCAGGCTAACTGTGTAAAGATAGTAAAATGAACAAAATAATAATAAACAAATTTAGTGATGAGTTATTAGATATGATACAATATGTTAATGATCTTTGTATGATGAGTGTGCTGTTCAAGGTATATTGTATGTGCTTATATTTGATGTGTCTATGTATGATATATGTGTGTATACTTGTATCTTCTGGCAGCACATAAATAGTTTGCTAGCTTCTGTGGTCAGCTTCTATCTTATTTTTATCTACAACATCTCTGTAGCATTTTTTCTGCAGCATGTCTGACCTAATTACACACATCAACCTTTTCCAATTTGAACTGAATGTTTCCCATAAAATTTTAGACCAGGCTAGAGAGCTTTGTATGAAGCCAACCCGAATTTGAACCCAGCACTTCACTGGGTTCTCTGAGCACTGTCAAGAATGACCCCTGAACACAGAGCCCTTAATAAAACCAGGTATTGATCCACATCCAAAAAAGAAGCTTTAAGAAATAAAGTGTTTTTTTTTTCTAACTTTCCACATTCTGTTGGAGGTCAGGGAAGTTGAGTTTCACAGGTCACACAGCCACACACTATGATGTTGTGTAGTTGTGATGTTATTTGTATGCACCCTACAGTTGTGACCTAAGTACCCTCTTGAGAAAATATACTTGGCTAGTTAATTCTAACCACATTGGTTGTCTCCTGGTTAAAAAATGATTAACCAAATGAATCCTTTATAAATTATAGCTGTGCAAATTGAATCACATACATGTTTTAAGAAATCAATTTTACATATTAGAAAATAGATGAAATCATCAAAGGGTAAAACATCAAATAATGTTTCTCTTATTCTCACTAAAACTGTGGTTAGACAATAATGGATTAAGTATGAATTATTAGATGCAATACAATATGCTCTTTGTAATTCTACAATATACAGTTTCACAGTGTTCTTATTGTCTCATATATATTATACATTTTATTAAAATTCATCTGCTGGGGCTGGAGAGGTGGCATAGCGGTAAGGTGTTTGTCTTGCATGTGGCTGACTGAGGACAGACTGTTGTTTGATTCCTGGTGTCCCATATGGTTCCCCAAGCCAGGAGTGATTTCTGAGCATATAGTCAGGAGTAACCCCTGAGCATCACTGGGTGGGCGTGACCCAAAAAACCAAAAAAAAAAAAAAAAGAGGAATTCATTTGCCACTTCCACTTAGTGATAACAAGGATCCTATAACTGGAGGTCAGAGTTACTAGCTGACTCACATTTGATTTACTAGCCAAAGAAAACGACTGGAAAATGACAGATACTCAGGACATATTTATAGATGCAATTTGATTTGAAATGGAGATTTTGTATAATAAAGGAGAATATTAGAGAAAAGATAAGTCTTTCTCTAAGTAGTTCTACGTTTTCTATAGTTTATGATCAAATGGATCTTTGAGAAAAACACCTGTGTTCAAAGCCATGTTACAGAAGAGCATTAATAAACTAAATGCAGCACTAAAGAAAAGAAGTTCGGCTAGAGCAGTGGTTCTCAAATAGTGGGGCGCCCCCCAAGGGGGGCATGAGGCTCCGTAAAGGGAGGCGTGTTTGATCTCGGTCCCGTGTTTATTTCTCTGTATGTCTCTGGAGCTGAGAGTCGCTGTTTCCTGCTTCAAACCCCCCTTGGAAAAGCTATGCATTGCAAAACGTGCTCATTGGAGCCATTAATGCAGACATCACCTCTGATTAAAAAAATCAGCTCAAATTATTTTATATTTTTGTTTTGCATTTTAAATATTTTTTTAATAAAGACACTATTTACAGTCGCCCAGGAGGCGAGAAAAATGGGTTCTTCCTAGGGGGGCATGGCAGAAAATAATTGAGAAGCAGTGGGCTAGAGCAATAGTGCAATGAGTATAGCATTTGCACAACTGACATGGCTCTGATCCCAGCATCACCTACGGTCCTCTGGGTATCAACAAGAAAGAAACCTTAACTCCTCAGGAACTGCAACCTTTCCCCTGCCACAAAGTGAAAGGACAGTCTTCCAGCCCACTAGCCTTGGCACAGGAAGAAGTTGCTGCTCCTGTACCTGCTAATTCACCCCATGTGACCCCTTTTCTCCCACCTTCTTTCACTGAGGACTGTTGCTCACTACCAATCTGGCTACTTAGCTTGAGGACACTACCTGATCCCTGACTTCTGCAAACCATTTTTCAGACTTCACAAGACCAGGTCACAGGTTGAAACTGTACTCTAGATTTCATACACCCCTGCAGACTATTTCAAAAGATTTAAAGGAGACATGTATGCTTTCTTTTTGTGTGTGTATGTGTGTATATATATATTTTTTTGGGGGGGGGGATTCACCCGGCAGCACTCAGGGGCTCTATGCTCCGAAATCACTCCTGGCAGGCACGGGAGACCATATGGATGCTGGGATTTGAACCACCCTCTTTCTGCATGTGAGGCAAATGCCCTACCTCCATGCCATCCCCCTACCTCCATGCCATCCCTTCGGCCCCCCTTTGTATATTTCTTTAGGTGTATATCCTTAATAATCATAATTCTTTGCATGTATTCTTTTTTTTTTTTTTTTTGGTTTTTGGGCCACACCCGGTGACGCTCAGGGGTTACTCCTGGCTATTTGCTCAGAAGCCGCTCCTGGCAGGCACAGGGGACCATATGGGGAATCGGGGGATCGAACAGTGGTCCGTCCTAGGTCAGTGCAGGCAAGGCAGGCACCTTACCTCCAGCGCCAACGCCCGGGCCCCTGCATGTATTCTTTATGTAGAGGTAACTCTACCATTCTTTTGAGTCTTCTTAGGATAAAACTCTAGAAGATAAGTTTCTCTTAGAATCTAAGTTCTTGTTAGAACCAGGATATAGGGATTGTTGAGCCTGGTATCTTTACCCCTATATGTACCAGTAGTATCATGTGGCATTGCGTAGACACATTGAAATGGCAAAATCTTTTGTATAGAAAGAAGTTCTTATTTAATAGGGATAGAAACTCTTAATTTTTATAAAACAGGGCTCCTTTCACCCTGAACATTTGTCATAATGACTTGTCTTAGGTCTCAGTAGATCAAAGATTGACCTTTCAACTTTGAACCTTGGATCCCATTCTAGGAACCAGTATGGTTTTCTACACCAGCACCAAGAATCAAATTTCTAACTGGGGAGGCCCTAAGGCCATCCTGGTACTGACTTGCTCCAGGGTGGGTTAATTTGACACCTTGATGACTAGGAAATAGCAACAAATTGTTTTCAGGGCATGTTGTTTTTCTGCCTTGATACCTAATGCTGAGATAAAAATCAGAAAACACTCTGAGACACCCAAGCTTCAACAAAGGATCTGTGCAAAAATCAAGATCTCTAATTACAGAAACCTGACAACCACATTGAGGAGAGCTTTTCCTGGGACCATGAAGAAAATTCTTGGGGTTGGTGCATTTGTATATCTACAGCCTGTATTTGGTCTTATGACAGGATGCTTATGGGTGTTTTTAAGCTAACAGTTTTTCCTTTCTTATTTCCCCAACATAGGTTGTATATGCTGCTGTGCCTATGCAAAGAAAACCAAACAAAAACAAAAATCAAAAGCAAACAAACAAAAATAACCAAATAAAACAAACAAAAACTGTTATCCCTATTTTCTATTTTCTAAATTTTAATTTTATCTTCTAGATAGGGGCTCCTGCCTTTCTTATAAAACTTTAGGACATGAATTACTTTGTTTTACCTCATATTTTATATTTTTATATAAAATTGAGAAGAAAAAATAGAGTATTGGTGGAGATAAAAAAGGACAGAACTAGGGATCAGAGCAGTGGTGCAGAGGTAGGGCATTTGCCTTGCCCACGTTAACCTAGGACAATGAACTGTGGTTCAATCCCCTGGCATCCCATATGATCTCTCAAACCTGGGGCAATTTCTGAGAGTATAGCCAGAGTAACCATGAGTGTCACTGAGTGTGGCCCCAAAACAAACAAACCAAAAGGACAGAACTAAATACTCAAGCCTAAGTCATTAACAATAGAATCAAGAGATCTAAAGTATAGCAATCTATACTTAAAATGGGTCTGTTATACTGTCAGCCACGGCCTAAGGGTGGAGTTATAGAATACATGCTGGGAACTTTGGTAGAGGAAGGTCAACACCCGTAGTGGAAATGGCTTTAATTCATGGTCACTGTATGCCTGAAATCCAACTATGAAGGACCTGTAATTCACAAAGGATTCAATAAAAAATATTTTAAAAGGAGAGCAGGAAGGAAGGAAGGAAGGAAGGAAGGAAGGAAGGAAGGAAGGAAGGAAGGAAGGAAGGAAGGAAGGAAGGAAGGAAGGAAGGAAGGAAGGAAGGAAGGAAGGAAGGAGAGCAAACAAGATATACCTGAGGTCAATAAAACATTGAGGAAGAAAGAAAGAATATGGGTGGGGGCTAGTAAGATCTTTTGAGTTTTCTCTAAACATTAGAGGGGGACTAGAAGATCCTTATGCAGGATATGAAGGGGAGCAAAGATACTAAAGGGTAAAGTAAGATGAAAAGAAATCATGAAACTAGCAGAGTGGAAAATGAGCTCAAAGCCATCTGAACATAATCCAACTGAGAAATGGGATGATGTATTGAATGTCATTAAGATGAAATCAGCATGTAACAGACATAGACATTTATTAAACTACTCCTTTGAGCTTGGTCTTGTGCCCGATCTTTAGACTATGGAAGACAAAGACACTGCCCTCATGTTTCCATGCCTCAGTGGTTGGCTCTGCAGTCAGTGGTGCCAGTCATAGTAACTACAGGAAACATTTCAACCTAGAGCTACCCAGGCACCAATACAGAGATAGAAAAGGGACTGAGGAGCATGAAGTTTTAAGTGTTTCTAGGGATTCAGGAGGACCACTATCCAAGAACCAGAGCTGCCCTGTTATTGAGGGACTAGAACAAAAAATAACTATAGCATGAAGAGTAGTGAGAGAAGGAGAGCTGAAGATATTCATAACATTGAATTGAATTAAAAAAATTGAAGGATATGAATTAAAACTTGAAAAGTGATTCTGAGATTTCAAAGGTAAATCAAGCTTTGGAGAAGAGCTTTAAGTTCTCTCTGGGAGATAAGAAAAATAATTTTAAATAATTTATTTAAGTGCTATGTTTACGAACATGTTCATAATTGGGTTTCAGTCATAAAATGCACATCCCTCTTCAGCAGTGTAACTTTCCCATCACCAAAATCTTCTTAATTAGTGAAGGAGAGGGAAAGAAGAAGGGATGACAACGCAAAAGAGGAGAGATTTTAGAGGGAAGCCATTTAAAAAAAGTTTTTATAGTTTTTATTTTAATCATAGTGGCTTACATATTGTTGACAATAATATTTTAGGTACATGTTAACATAAAATCAGGGGATTTCCCTTCACCAAATTGTCTTCCCTCCGCCTCCGTTCCCATCCTACCTCACATGTCCTCTTCCCTCACCCCCGGGGCTGCCAGGATAAGTGGTCCCCTCTGAGATATATAATTATTCATAATTGAGTTTTAGGTATACAATAAGTATTCCAGAACCAATCTATTACCAATGTCAATAATCTTCCACCAGTATCCTCACGTTACATCCTCCTTCCCAGCCTGCCTCCTTGACAGATGCATTTTTAAGTTTGGCTGTTGTGGTTTGGATATTCTGCTTTCCATAGTATTGCTTCCTCAGTTTGGATATATAGATATGCCACCATCCTGGGGAAGTCTTGTAGGTAATTTGAAAATTAGTGTCAGGTTGTAAAAGACAAATGTGTTAGCCTAAGAGCCTGAAGAATATCATAATATAAAATAAACTAGATGACCACCTTCCCTGTGGCAAAGTCATGAAGACATAAGGCTTGCTGATGCTGACACTGTTGAGGAATAAAGATAACTGTCTTGTTGGTAACTGCTTCAGCGAAATGGTAAGACAGGTGAAGCTAGAGACATTACAGTGAGTAGGCTGCTTTCCCTGCTTTCAGCTGACTTGGGTTCAATTTCCAGAACTCCATATGGTACCTCAACCCTACCCGGAGTGATTCCTGAGTGCAGGAATAAGCCCTACACACTACCAATGTCCCAATATCCAAAAATTGGGGGAGGTGAGGAAGACAAGTCATTGATGTTGATGAATTATAGAAGAAAGAGATACGATGTCTATAAATTCCTCCATAAATTTGGAGGCAAAAGGGCAAAGAAAAATAATAGGTGAAGGAACTTTTTTCTTAATGATTAATTTTTCATCTGAAAATGTTTCTATATTTAGACAATGAAATCAGGAGAGAAGTGAAAAATCATGAGGACAATGTTTCTGAAAGAGATGAGGCAAAACACAGAATAGTGCAAATAAGAGGTCAAGATAGAAGGGAAATGGATTAATGGAACACCTGTAGATGACCTCAAGCTATTGATAAATTAGATGAGAGCTCCGCCCCACATACTGATCTCCAAGCCCAAGTGAATGAGTCTAAAACAGAGCCACTGCATGAAATAATCCAGACTGGGGTGAGAGAGAAACACATGTAATCTGACAATCTTCCATCTCATATCGATCTAGCTGCTCGCCAGAACTGTGGTTTTTCATTGAGTATAGAGACCACCTCAGGTGAGGCAGTAAGGACAGAAAGGGCAGATAGCTCAGGCTCTCCTGAGCCTGTACCACCCAGGTTTATATATAAGACAATCTTTGTTTTGGGTGAAACCAAGTAGTAAACAAACAGATACAAAGAACCCAGGAATGGTCTTTGTTTTGGGTAAAATATGGTGTAACCTAACACTCCAGTAGGGTATCAGATAGATGTTAGGAAACAGTAGGAGCTTCCATTGTGCGCAGGCTTCTATTTTGGGAACATTATGTACTTCATCACTGCAAAAAGACAAATTATTGTAGTGACAGAAACATGAATGCTGCACTTATTTATTGGAGCAATTTTCTGATCTAACTACATAATAAATAACTTGTGCTGGGGAGTAGGATTTCTTTTTAAAGCTACTACAACCAATTCTCATTATCAGATTTGGTCTTATGTGGGGTTTCCCAGTTTTGAATATCATTGGTATTGTGAATATACAACAATCACTGTATATTGGGCTATATTTCCAAACTAAAAGGCACAAACATAATTTGTGTACAGGGAACAAATTATTCTATTATTAAATAAAAAAGAACATTAATGGGATCAGCAAAATGTTGAAAATATGATCAGAAAAGCACAAATTGAGACATCGGGAAGAAAATGTCTGTTGACTCAACCATTTCTTTATCCATGTCGTTGTTCATTCAATTCCCCAACTTTACTCTAAGTACTTACTACCTACCAAACACCACAATATTGCTGTAAATGAAATGGGAAAAAATTCCCTTTGTCTCTAGTTGCCCAGATCTATTAGGAAAGGGAGGAGAAGGGAGTAAAAAATCTAATTTTATGAAATAAATGTAGTGCAAGTGGACAGTACGTGTCATGATTATACAGTCAGATTTTTTTTTATCCAAACAGGAGAGATCATAGAACTGAGCATGCATGAGGATTGAGCCTAAGGGAGGGGAAAATAGAATAAATGGTCACACACACACACACACACACACACACACACACACACACACACACACACAAACACACGCAGGACTTTAGTCACATTGAACCTGGTAAAAGAAGTTATTAAAATTTGGGGAGAGAATGACCACTTTGTTTTTGCATTTTTTGGCTGAGGCCTGAACTTGGCTGTGCTCAGGGCTTATGGTGGCTCTGTATTCAAGGAGTACTCCTAGAGGGCTTAGGAAACCATACTTAGCGCCAGTGATCAAACTCAGGTTGGCTATGTGCAAGGTGAGCAATTTTTTCCACTGTACCATGGCTCTCACTCTATTGATCACTTTATTTGGTTAATGTGGCAGCCCATAACCACAGAGGAGAGAACTAGGGTGTTACATATCTATACCACACTCTTCACTTTTCTTCCAATGTCCTGCAGGTGTTACTTTCAAAAAAGAGCCAATAGAGGAAAAGAGAGAGGGAGATGGACAGAGGAAGATGGAGAGAGAAAGAGAGGAGGGAGGGAAGGAGGGAGGAAAAATTTCTGTAATAAAAGCAGTCTGGGAGAAGGAGTGTTATGGAAACTGGGGGCATTGGTGGTAAGCAATGTGCCCTGGTGAAGCAATGGGTATTGGAATATTGTATGATTGACGCTCCATAATGAACACCTTTGTAACTATCTCACAAGGATTCAATTAAACAGACTATTAATTGGAAAAAAGAGACAAATATAGAGATATAGCATAGCTTATATGAGCAGGGCAGAAAAGGGAAGAGAGGAAGATAGAGAAATTAATAGAAATTTCCAGATGACACATTATTGTATTCAGTTGCATATTCATTAAATGATCTATTATTTATTGCTGACTTTTATCGTTAATATACTTTGTGTGACAGGAAATATGTTAGGGCTAGAGTTTGTCATAGGCCAGATTAAAAAAAAATCTAGGGGCCCAGGAGATAGCATGGAGGTAAGGCGTATGCCTTTCATGCAAAAGGTCATCGGTTCTAATCCTGGTGCCCCATATGGTCCCCCGTGCCTGCCAGGAGCAATTTCTGAGCATGGAGCCAGGAGTAACCCCTGAGCACTGCCGGGTGTGACCCAAAAAACAAACAAACAAAAAAAAAATCTGTCCTCAAGGAGATTCCATTCTAGTGTAGGAATATGGAGATTAAACATGATATAAAGAGCAGTGATATTTGTAAAGATGGTAAATATATATAATTTCTATTTGCATTAGTAAAATAGAGACAATTTGGTGATGCCATTTTGTATTCGACGTTAACTATGGTAGAACTCCACAAAAAGTCTAACAGAAAAAAATAGGCATGTCAGCAATGTTCTACTAGATATTTCAAAATATTTAATTGGTAAATAACTATTGCTACAGTGAATTCATTTGAAACATGTTAGGAATAATTCATTGTTTAGTTGAAAATTGATACAGAGATAAATATACCTCTGCTTAATAATAAAAATATGCTTCCATATAAAAATGGTAATTGTAGAACCAAACATCAAAAAGTTGGTTATACTTAGATATTTTTCAAAATTCTGTTTTGTACAACACAGTTTTGTAGTAAGATGAAAGAATTTGTGAGTGGTAATGACTACTCTTTTTAGACAGTACACAAATGTACACGTCTTTTGTTTGCTAGTACAAATTATTTGTATAGTCTTCCTAGAATTTACTTTCCAGTTTTTTTTCTAACTATTTCTTGTTAGATATGACCAGACACAAATGGATAGTGTAACCCTAAATACATAATATGGAAGACGCAAAGTAAGTGTTCTCACTTGAAAAAAAAATTCTAATTTTCAGTTTAACCAGGACATGATTCTTTGCCAGGTATGACTTTGCAAATTGCATAAACAAGAATAGAAGTTCTAAGTTGATGGTGATTTCTCACTGTTCCTGCTTTTGTTTGGAACAACTTCAAATGAAGGCAGGATTGCTATGAGTTTTACCTAAAGTGTTTGTCTTCTAAATGTGTGTGTGTGTGTGTGTGTGTGTGTGCGCGCGCGCGCGTGCGTTGTTGTTATTTAAGAGAATAATTGTCACTGGGAAGTAGAAAAGCTGTCATGGAACTTTGAGAATGTTTACATTCTTTATTTTCCTGACAAATCTATTCATACATTTTTAAGGAACTCAGAATTTTGTCAGTTCAATTTTGACTCTAAGTTAATAAGGGTAGTAAATTGACTGTACTTAGTCATCATCATTTCATATTTTCTGACCCAATCACCCAGTCTCTCCTCTCTTCCCAGTTTCATACCCAATTATTCACTCTTGCTCTAACTTATTCTCAAATTATTAATTCATCACTAGACCACCACAATTAAGAATATGTCACAGATTTCCAATATCTTTGAAATGTGTAATTCTATATATTTAAATATTCATGTTATCACACACAATGTTACTATGTATCACAACTCAGTATTTAAAAAGAACTATTTGGAGATATATTTTTATTCTCTTCTCCCTAAATTACCAATAGATTTTCTTGTAGCTTTGCTAACATGTATTTAAGACAAAAAAAATATTCACTTTATTTTGATGTTCACTGACCCAGTAGGAACAACTTTGATTTTTATTTTTGGTTGTTGATTTCCAAAGTGTTTGAGGAATGTTGGATATTTGCTAGTCTTTTGTTAAAATCAAATGGGTACCAGTACCTGTGTCTTGGCATGCCTACCTTTCCATGTGTCTGTGTCTATACAAATGTCTTTGAGCTGCAGAGAAATTCAAGGGAGCATTTCTTCACATCTCACCTTCAACTCCTCTCTTTCAGCTACCCAGTGTAAGCATGGTGCTGTGTACGATACCTGTGGACCAGGTTGCATTAAGACCTGTGACAACTGGAATGAGATTGGACCATGCAATAAACCTTGTGTAGCAGGCTGTCATTGTCCTGCAAACTTGGTCCTTCACAAAGGAAGGTGCATCAAGCCAGTTCTATGTCCTCAGCGGTGACCTTTGTTTTACTCTTTAAGACTTTGAAACTGGGGTGTCCTTGAGACTGAAGTGGAAGAGCCAATAAAGGACTGTAGTCTGCGTATGCTGATTCTCCAGACAAAAACCGAGTATATATGTGTACATATATAGATATATAGATATATTCAGAAACATTTCATCATTTATATAAACTATAGCAGGATTGTTATGTATATTTTTTGCTATGAGACGTGTACTGTTTCTAGGATCCTTATCTGTAAGCCATTGGATATGTTGTAAAAATAAATCGAGTGTTTTAATTTAATAAAGAAGCATGCAGAAGTTCTGGAGGACTTTCACATCACATACTTTTGTTCATTTTAAGATAATTCCTTAAGAAACCTAAGTTGCCTGCCTGCATTACTTTTAACTTTGTGTCAGGATTTGTATTTGAATGGGAAATGTCTTTCTCTGGAGAAGGAATCATTCATTTAGGAAATTTCATGCTTCCAAAGAAAGGAATGAGTGATTAGAGCAATGGTTGATAATTAATTGTCTACTGGCCACAATGGTGCCTATAAACAAGGGACAGACTGTTAGACTTTAATGGGTCTGATATTATTTCCGAAACTGATTTGTCTTCTTATGAAGAAATGCATGTTGTTACCTAGAGCTCAACCAAAGAAACAAACGATCTTGCCCCTTTTGCATTTGCCTTGAATCTCCTGATTATATATGTATGTGAGGGGGTATCCACTGCAGTGTGATAGATGAGATTAAGGTATATGTTGTTGCTATATTATTTTTTTATCAATTATTGGCAGATATTTGAAGAAACAGTTACCAATGAGAAATAGCCATCTCAGCAATTTAGAAGGACAAATCTAAAAACTGAGATAAGCTATATATTTAGTGACTATTCCATATATAAAATGAAGTCTTTGAATTATTTCTAGAGAATTCCTCATCCAACACTTTTTGGTAATGTTTAATATGTCATAATTAATAGACAGAGGCTTTTTATGCCCATTTGGTCAGTTCAAATAAAGAACAGTCTATCATGTAATTTTTCTCACTTTTTTCAATTGAGTAAGTGAAATTGTCAACAAAATAAACCCCACTAATATCTTAAAATGTTCTGCATTGTAGTAAATAAAGGGCATAAATTTTTAAATGATGCACTTTCTATTTCAAAACATGCTGCCATATTTTGTAAATGAGCTATATAAATATAGATTTGTCTTATATATAGGTATATCAATCACATTTGTCATTTTAAGTTTACTTTATGTAGGTACACATGTCAAATATATAATAAATATGTATACATATATATTTGGTTTTCTTAGACAATACCTCACAGTGCCCAGGGCTTATTCCTGACTCAACATTAGGGAGTGCTCCAGGAATTGGTTGCTGACCAAGAGTGGTGCTGGAAATGTACCAGTTTTCAAAATGTGCAAGACTAATACTTTGTATTATTTTATCTGCACCTTTAGACATCTTATATATTTATTATATACAATATAAGAAAAATTAAAAATATATCTTATATATTTTAATATTTAATGTCACAATTAGTAGAAACAGTTGCAAGCTCCTCTGATTTTAACAGCATATCATTATTGCTATTAATGTATTTATACTTTTTCACATATATTCTTACTAGAGAAAAGAATAGTTTAGAAATTTCATATGATTATAATGTGTGTAATTTCATGTGATTATACATTTTTGTGAACAGAATATAGTCCAGAGTGACTGGTTGGGGAACCTGGGAGTATGGTTAATGGAGTATGTTTTGTTTGTTTTGTAAAAACAGTGAGTAATCAAATCATTGTTATAGTGCTGTATTTGGAAAGAGAGCTTTGCTTTAGGAGATCTGAGTTCTACTTGTAGGTTTTCTCTCTGTCCATACAATTTCATGGTGATTGTCTTATTTATCTGACACAAAGGATCAATGTAGTGTATATAAGGCCTCACAGAGAATCAGAAGACCTAGATACCTGCCACTTCCAAAATTATTTGTATAGAAATATGGGACCTCACAGTTGTCAGACACTTCCACACTTGAATCTCTTTTATTTCCCTCATTGTTCTGAAAGGAGAAATAAGGACATGTGTTGACCTCTTTTAGTTAGCTTTTTTTGGCATTTCTTTGTTGCATCTTAATTTCTTTCCAGTTCAGATTAGGTCTTCCCTAATCAACTTGATGAACAATGGGTATAGGAGGTACATTATTAAAATTTGAGGGCTGTTATTTACTATTTAAGATTCTTATATCCACGAACTAAATAGCCCTATCTGATAAAGTTGAATCTTAAAAGGAGTTTTCTCTTTTATAACATTTAAATTATAACCAGACAAACAAGTGATTAAGAACTCTTCTGCATGAGCCAATTCTATCTATTTGGAAGCTTAATGACACATTTATTTATCATATGTTATGCCAAATTTAGTTTAAGCTTTGTATCTATTTCATTTCAAATCCAAGAATATAGAGAGCAAAGAGCAAAGGATTACTAGGGTTGGCTAATTTAGACATCTGTCTAAATGGCTGTAAGAATGGGAGCAAATTAGGCAAGTGCTGATTTTGCTTTGAGCATTGGAGTATAAGTAAGCAGTGATTTTGTCTAATGGTTAACCATATTGAATATCTACCCAGTGCAAAGATCATAGTAGCCACACCCAATTGACCATGAGACCACATGGGGTCCCAGAGATCAAAACCAGATTAAAAACATGAAGAACATGTATCCTACCCACTATACTTCTATGTACAAAACCAGGTAACAATTGCCGTATTTGCCGGTAATTTTTGAAACGAAGAAAAGTCAACCGAAAATCGGGCGTCCTCTTATACACCGAGTATATCCCGAAAAATGTTTCAATATGCCGCTAAACGAAAATTGTCTTAATATTGCCACAAAATGAATAATCCAACTCCATCCTGCACCAATCACTTCAAGGCTGCTCAGACCACCTCTCTAACTCAGCCAATCCAAGCAAGCTTTTTATGCTTGCAAATTAGACAATGTTCTGGACCCGAATCTACACTCTCAATAGCCTGCTCAAATGGGCCAGAGTCAGAAAGGAAGTCTATTACAGTATACCCTTTGAATTTTTAGTCGTTGTGATTGGCTCACTGTGGTACATACAGTTGCAGCACAGGAACGTTCTGTCTGATACAGCGAATATAGGCCTAAACCTATGTTTTAACTGCAAAATTAGGGGGTCGTCTTATACGCCTAGTTGTTTTATATGCTGGCAAATACGGTAGTGTTGGTTTCATCATATAGTAAGCTAAAGAGATATAAATGAGGTTTAAAATGTGAATTAATATTGTTCCTTTATAATTACAGAATGTCTATTTTGGTGTTGCTATTAGCTAAATATCCTTTCTTTTGTTTGTTTGTTTGTTTGTTTTTGGGTCACACCGGCAGCGCTCAGGGGTTACTCCTGGCTCTATGCTCAGAAATCGCTCCTGGCAGGCTCGGAGGACCATATGTGATGTCAGGATTCAAACCACCATCCTGCATGCAAGGCAAATGCACTACTTCCATGCTATCTCTCCGGCCCAGTTAAACATCCTTGATGGAAGCAAGCTCTATTATGAGTGTGTTTAATTAGTGTTCACTAAAAATAAGTTATGTTTCTTTCCCTTGAGGAAATAGAAATGCTTAAGAAAGTTAAAACTAAATATTTTAAATATAAGTATTTAACATATACAACAGCAATTTTATTAAAAGAGAATCATCAATTTTCAAGCAAACCCCCCTCCCCAACATTCTAGTGCTTCCTGTCCATTGGACCTATGAAAAAATCATATACCTACCAGCCCTACGTTCCTAAGCTTTAAGAAAAGATAGCAACTTTTCTTAAATGTGGACAAACCAATGTGACCAGAAAACTACCTTATTATGTAATATCTTAGGCACACAAAGAAGTTCAGAGAATCGTTCATTAGTATAGTATCTTAAACTGGAAAACATAACATATAGCATCTTTTTCTTAAACAAAATCAAAACAAGTCTATGGTTGCAGCAGCTCTGGCAGATTTTTCCTTGCTGTGCTTTTGTTAACAAAGCTGCTCTTTGTCATTCACTTTCTTCTGGATCTGACAAGAATCTAGGATGTGAACTGAAAGCTCTTGGTGTGAGAGAAAGAAAGTGCCTTAGGGCACGAGAATCAAGATGTTTTAATTAGCTATCTCATCCAAACATAGCCCTCAGTTTCAAGCAAAAATAGTCTCCAATTTTAAATCCTAAAGTACATACTTTTCATAACCTAGGACTTTAATTCTAAAGAATGACAATGTTCAGGTAACCAAGCATGAATAGATAAGTAGAATAAATAAATCCTGGTCAATGTAGACCAAATGTCTACATTTAGTCCTTAAGGGGTATTTTCTCTGACTTTATGACCCTGTTACTAGAGATGGCTTAGTTATATCAATTGGACACTCACATGAGAGCCATATTTATTGCCCTTTTCTTTCAGATTAATTTTAAGCAAGCTAGTTTTGAAAAGATTGATGTGGAAGGAAAGGTTGTAAAATTTGCATGTAGATATGAATCTTGAAAGAATCTTAAGATTAAAACAGACGGAGAAAGTGGGAGGAGAGTTTTCTGTAGAGGAATGGCAAAGCACCGAGATAATCAAGGCTCTCTGTACCAGTGGGAGGTTAAGTACAAGAAGAGAAAGGGAAAGCAGGGTACAGAAAGATCCTCATGGGCATGCAAAGGAGCCTGGGATTACTCACTGGAATGAATTTCCTCAGAGTATTTGATGTCATTACACATCAGGAAATGACGCATAATGGTGTTGTGGCTTGACATTGCCAGTCTGTCATAAATGGAACACCAGCAGGTCAGCAGATTGAAAAACATTGCTATCATGATTCAAATGAGTTAAGATACAGTAGTTCCTAAAATAGTCCCCTTGTTGAGAAAGAATCACTTGTGATAAGTTGGAGCAGCACAAGTTGTCCATAGCAATTGGGCAAGTGAAATTTGGAGTTTCTTTAGAAAAGAATCAAAAATAAAAAGGCATTCTAATGTAACTAGGTAGGACTCACCTAAGCTAAGTGTGTGTGCATATATATGTATGCATGCACTTGTGACTGTGTGCATGAATGTGTAATATGAATGTTTATGTATATGGGAGGGGTAGGAATGCGCCAATTTGGGCATTTAAGGCACAAGTTGCCATGGATACAGAGAAAGACAAGCAGACTGTTTAGGAGTTTAAGAGATAAGCTGACAGTTTAGGGGTATAGAGAACAATGGATTTTTGATATTTCTGGAGTATTCTTTGATGTCACAATACAGCTCATATAAGTTGAGTTGTTTACATGCCTCTTTTAATTTTTAGTGAGGTGAGCCAGCAGAGGATTTGAGAAACATTGGAATTTCGTTGTATACTTTATCGTTTTCATGTTTTCTGATGTGTTCTCTGAGAATGTACAAAGAGGTTTATTATGTAATCATTAATATTCCTTAAAACACTTCTTAGATCTTCAGACCTTGATTGTAGAGCAGAAAGTATCTGAATAGATTAGTGCTAATAGCAACAGTACTTGCCACAGATAGAGGTAAAACAACTGAAATTTCATGCCATCTCGAATTTTCCTTCCAGGGTGTTGTAACCCACCTTAAGCCTCAAATTTGGACAGAAACTGCTTCTCTCCTTTCTTCAACTGGAAATTGACCCACAAAATTATTCTTCAATTAGCTCCAGTAGTGCTGAAATTTGATACTTTAAGAGATATTTGGAGGCATTTTGGTGTCAGAGCCCTGTATGTTTATCAGGATTGCCATTTGTCCCCTCCCACCCATGTCAGAACCCCTTCACAAAGTACATGACTGATATGCATCTGTACATTTCTTCACCTTTTCATGTATCACCATGAGCATACATCCTAACTCTAGTTAGTCAGCTACACAACACACAAGAAACAGCTCAATGCCTCAAAAGTCACAATGGGAAAGCAAAATAGAAAGAACCCCACTAGACTTAGTGAATGAAGATGGTAAGCCAGACAGTATCAATCAACTATATAACGTAAGAGGAAATGTTGAGGATGCTTAAGGAACTAAAAAAAAAAAAAAAAAAAAAAAAAAAAAAAAGAGTGGAATGGATATCCAGTTAAACACAAGAGGCTAAAAGAGTAGAAATGAAGAAACTGCGATGAAAATAAAAAAACTTGGTAAGTAAATTGAAAAACTCACTGGAAGGCCTCACCAACAGAATAGCAGTTAGCTTCAAGATGAAATACTGAAAGCCTCCAGATAACAGCAGAATATGGGAGAAAGTCCTCAAAATAAATGAACATCTGACTAGAGAACTTTGGGATGAATTCAAGAGGAACATATATGAATTACTGGAGTCTCAGAGAATTAGGAAAGTAAATCCAATGAAGAAATACCAGACATTATTGCTGCAAAGTTCCCAGGACTAGAAAGTGAATACCAGATCAGGAGGCCTGAAGAGTTTCTGATTTAATACTAAAAAAACAAACAAACAAAAAAAACAAATAAAAGTACTCAAATATATCCTAATCAGAATGACAAAAACCATAGATAGAGATTGAATACTGAAAGCAGAAAAATCAAAGAAGAAAATTATATACTAAGGAGTGTCATTATGGTTTAAAGCAAATTTATCAAATGAGACCATCTGGTGGGATACAGTACAAAATAATTATCCTCAATGAAATGTACATCTCTTCAAGAATTCTTTATCCAGCCAGAATCACATTCAGATTTGAAGGTATAATACACAACAACTCAGGAACTTCTTAGAATCAAGAAACATCTTTATATAGAACTAAAGGACTGCTGAAAAACAAGATGATTACTACACATATGTCAAACTCCAGAAGAAATATGACATAAAACTCCGTGATAATTTTCTTTCTTGATGTCAATGGGCTAAATTCACCAATTAAGATACATAGAATGGCAGGATGAATTAGAAAAATGAAGCAATATTTTTCTGCCTGCCTGGAAAAAACACACCGATAGTAAAGATATATGAAGTACTGGTATAATTTTACAATAAAAATAAAATTCAACCCCATCACATTTTAATTTTTTTTTATTTTGCTTTTGGCTCACACTTAAAAGTGCTCAGGGGTTACTCCTGGCTCTGCACTCAGAAATTGCTCCTGGCAGGCCTGGGACCATATGGGATGCCCAGAATTGAACCACCATCAGTACTGGTTCGGCTATGCGTGCAAGGCTCTACCATTGCGGTATCGCTCCGGCCCCAGAATCTTTCTTTTTTTTTTTTTTTTTTGTTTTTGGGCCACACCCAGTGACGCTCAGGGGTTACTCCTGGCTATGCGCTCAGAAGTCGCTCCTGGCAGGCACGGGGGACCATATGGGAACCGGGGGATCGAACCGTGATCCGTCCTAGGCAAGGCAGCAGGCACCTTACCTCCTGCGCCACCTCCCGGCTCCCCCAGAATCTTTCTTAATGAAGACTTACAAATGACCTACAAGCACATGAAAAATCATAGGTCTGCATCACTAATTAATAGGGAAATGCAAATCAAAACAATGAAATGTTTTATTGTCAAAAAGGACTGACCCACATCAAAAACAGCAGTTACTGCTGGCATGGATTTGGGGAGATAGGAATTCTAACTCATTTCCAGTGGAAATGTTGACTGGTCCAGTATTCCTGGAAAAAGATAAAGACATTTTTTAAATAGTTAATTTTTTAACTTCAAAAACCATTGGTACAGTCCATTTTTCTTAATTTGGGGATTTTATATTTCATTGGATTCTAAATTCTACTAAATATGATTTATTGAATGTTAACATTTTTATCTTCAGTTTTAAGTATTTTGAGTGTAAATTTCAAATGACATTTAAAAAGCTTGTTTTCATTGAAACTGGTTCCTTTATTTATTGTCCATATGGCTAAATTACTTAGTCTGTTTTGT
Source organism: Crocidura indochinensis (assembly GCA_004027635.1). Taxonomy (NCBI): domain Eukaryota; kingdom Metazoa; phylum Chordata; class Mammalia; order Eulipotyphla; family Soricidae; genus Crocidura; species Crocidura indochinensis. Next base: position 21,356 of record PVKC010004769.1, read on the forward strand.
GAGTGTATAAAAATTCTTGTCTACAAAATGTATTTGCATCTTATTTTTCTCACATAACAACTTTATTATCTATATCAGTAGCACATACAACTTCATTTGTTTGTGCTCCTCCAAGCATAAAAACACAAATATTTGTGCTCTGATGAAGGAACTCATTGGGAAATGGAGAGATTGAGATAAGTAGCCAAGATGTAGTGAACACAATCAAGTGCATCTTTCTGCTGGGTCACATGCAAGAGTTGGCAAATGGGACTTTATCTCTGTTGCTTTCAAATGAACTGCAATCCAGTTCTATGACTTTTAACCAAAGAAATGCAAGGCCTGGCCAATAAAAACTTCAGAAATGTGGATCTTATGGCATGTGGAAACAGAAAACCGTATTTTAAATCATGCACTGAACTCCATCACATTCATGCATTTCCATCCAGTTTATCAAGGCGCTGGACATAGTAGGGACACATTTTCTCTTGAACTGATCTTTTAGTATGAGACAGTTGGATCTGTTGGTGCCCACACACTGAATGCTTACAGCAGGCAGGCAGCATAAGTAATGACTCTGGATGGTATATGACAGGAGAAGGGGTTCCATCAGATATTCAATGAGCTCTTAGAACTGACCTTAGCTTTTATGCTCATGCTTCTTCTCTGGCAGAGAGTGGGAAAACTTCCCTGATAGACGATGGGATCTTAGCATTTTCTGCATTCAGAGTCTTCAAATAGGAGAGAGTTCACAATATAGTTTTCTGAGATTCTTGCCACCTTGTAAGAACTTTCTCCACTCTTCTGCTTTTTAAATTTGCATCTCTTCTTTACAGCTCTACATTTTTTTTGATTGCTATGATGCTTTCTATCATTTTTCTGACTCACATTCTAAACTGGTCTACTTCCTGGCATCATTCTATGCTCCAACACTTCATTCAGATTATGAAGTATTTTCCTGTACTAAAAATGTCACCAGAGATCCTGAACAATAGTATAGTGTTTAGGGTACTTGTCTTGCATGTGGCTGCCTGAGCTCAATCTCCAGCATCCCATATAATGGCCCTAATACCACCAAGTATAATTCCTGAGTATAGAGCCAGGAGTAAACCCTGAAGGTCAAACACTAAAAATAAAAAGAAATAAGAGTATTGCCTCTATGGTTCATTCTATCTCAGATAAATTGGTCAAAAATCAGTTATGTCATCCTCTGATATTCTGGTGTGAAATTGTCCTATGTGCTATATTTCCAACCCCAGATGATCAAGTCTAAAATAAAATAAAATGCTCAGAGTGCAAGAGGGTGTTCTAATATATATATAAAAATGTAGGGAAAAAATGTAGGTACTACTTAGATCAGCATAGGGGACTTGTCTATTTGCTATGGGCCTATTGAAACATTGTTGACCATAGACAATTATTTCATTTTGGGGGGGTAGAATGTCTTGAATTTCTGAATCTAAAATTGCACTGAAAAGACCAGAAGATACCTCAAAGGGCTAGAATGTCTGATAGCTAACTTCCTGGCTTCTCTCTCTGAGAATGTCTCGCCTACTAAGTGTCCATTGAATGTAACTCCTGGTGGCCTCTAGTACCACTGGGGACACCAACAAACAAAAGAAAGGGGCCAGAAAGACAGCTCAAAGGACTATTACTTCTGCATTCAGGTGTCCCACTGTTGGATTACTGGCCCTACCTAATCAATATTCAGACTCCACCCTAGGGTGTGATCTGGTGATGAGTTTTTTGGATTATTTTCTACTTGGTATTTCTCTCCCAACCTAGGATGTGGTCTGGTCTTGTCAATAAAAACAGGGATCTGAGGAAGGCAGGAGCTCATTATTTAGTCTTCTTCTACTAAGCTGCATTCTTTCTTAGGAGCAGAAAACTTGTATGGTCGGATTCCTTGCTTGAGTGCTGAATATCGTGAATCTTGTTCTTGTTCCTTTTTACTGTTTCCTGAGTCAACATTTGCTTCCAGACCTGCATCTTTTTGGTCTTCTGGTGTTTGAATCAGGACTTAATTAAATACCCCACTTTTAATCTCTAGTACTGTAGTTGTAGCACTTGAGCACTAGTCAATATTTAACTTCCTGGCAACACTAAGTGTGGACCCCAAACAGCAACCCAACAAAAAAGTTTTGACTAAATTTATCCTCTCTGAACCCTAACCCCTTCCCTAATAAAGATGATAGCAAAGCAATTCTGTCAAGTTTTTCTTCTTGGGTTCCTGATGAGATATCAGAATTCTGGGATATCAGAAACAATTAGAGACACACATATTATTTCATAGTTCTAAAATAAAATGGATTCTTAAAAAAAAAGATAATCCTGATCCAAGGATAATATGTGAATTGATTTTGTATTAAGTAAAATGGCTTTTCTCTAAAGATCATTTCAAGTAAATTTTAATGATTGCTTTTGTTTTGTGTTGTGAGCTGTGAGGTCTTCCATAGAGTACATATATGAGCTAGTCAAGATCTACATCAAAGGAGACTAGTTTTTTTTCTCTTTTAGGTTTTGTTTTGTTTTGGTTTGGTTTGGTTTCATCCTGGCCCTCACAACTGGAATGAACCACATGGATATACAAGAACACTCTTTTATCACCAAGAATGACATTCCAAATCTCTGTCTCTGTCTCTCTCTGTCTCTGTCTCTCTGTCTCCCTCTCTCTGTCTCTCTGTCTCTCTCTCACACACAGACACACACACACATACACACACACACACACAACAGAATTCACTATGCCATGAGGAGTCTTTTGGATAGAATTTTATGTTCCATTTGACCTTTTATTTGAGATACAGAATTTCCAGAACAATAAAAATTTAGTGAACCAGCCCAAGCTGCTTGTCAAATTGCAGAGTGGGAACCTCGGCTTACTACAAATTGGTCTAATTAAGCTTTATTAAAATCAGTACCCCAGGGTGCATTTTTATCCCTTGCACAATGGATGACATTGCACATTTCCACATACAATGCAGACAAGTCAGACACTTTTATGGGTGAATTTTCCAAATGGGGATAGCAAATGTGCCAGGGACAGCATCCCCGTCACACATGGGGATATATAATTGCTCAGTAATTGCAGTTTTCATTTGGATAAATTAAATAGAAATAAAAACAGAAGTCATGTCCTAAAACAAAAAGAAGTCATGTCCTCTCTCTGCAGCATGTGTGTCAGAATCCAGGCTCAGACTGCTATTCTGAGGACATTTCTAGCCACCCTCCTCTTTGTTCCTAATGTCACTCTTTCCTCTCCCTCTGAAAGTTTGGGAGAGATTTTGACATTTGGACATGGCTTCAACAGTTTCTCTGCTGAGATAGTCACACTAACAATAGGACCAACTTCATCTAAATGTGGTTACTCTGCTTTGAGGATACAGCAGCAGCAGCAGCTAGAATTCAAGGAGAAGAGCCCAGCAACCCTGTTATGGCAGTTTGGGAAATGTCTGTTGTGGTGCCCTGGCATGATCCCATCCTCTTCATTGCAGGTCCACGAGGCCCATATCCAGGGAATTGTAGGATATAGACCTTTTATTGACGGGGATTTGATTGTGGGAACCCAAACTGCCCCAGCACAGGCACCACTGGAGACAAGAAACCACGTCTTTCCTGCGTTTTGTGTTATTCTGATTTTCTTTCTGTGAGATTGGTGGAGCTAGTTGGAAACTTAACTTTTCACCTACCCTGTAATTTCTATATCCACCTCCCTTCATTCTTACCTCTCGCAGCCTTCTGCATTTACATACCTACTGTGTTCTTCAGGGAAGAGTCTCTGGAAAAGGCCACCTGGTAAAAGTTAACTTTAGGAAGAGCATCCTGAACAGGGCTGAAGAAAGAGGAAGCATACTATGAAGGAGGAAAGCTCTCCCACCAGCATCTGATTGATCAGTTTGCAGCTATGGACATGTGTAAACTCAGTTCAATGACTTTTCTATAGATTTAAGTCTGAAGGTTGCTCACCTTTTTCAGCTTCCACTGCTTAAAGTTCCTGCCTCTCTTGTGCAAGCCCCAGAATTCTCTGGGGTCAAAAAATATATATATAAATAAATAAATAAATAAATAAATAAATAAATAAATAAAAATAAAGAAAGAAAGCAAAAAGAGATGAAAGTGGAGTTTATGGCCATGGTGCTGTCAGGTAACAAACCACAGATCTTGCTGCCATAACAACTACTAAAAGTGGGTAGATACATCTATAGGAGATATTTATTTATTTACCTATTTTTATTTATTTATTTATTTTTATTTTGGGTCCACCCAGTGGTTCTCAAGTGCTACTCCTGGCTCTGCACTCTATCACTCCTGGAGGGCTCAGAGGACCTAATGGGATGCTGAGGATTGATCTCAAGTTAACTGCATACAGGCACGTGCCTATCTGCTGTAGTATTGCTCCTACACTGGGAAACTTTCTACACTATGCGCTTTCTGTTCACCTTACGCTCTACTCACCAATAATTAATTTTTAATTAAAATACTTTAATTAATTTTTATAAATTATTTAATTAAATTACCATGAAATATACATTTACAAAGTTATTCATGATTGAATTTCAGTCGTACAATGTAAAACACCCTTCATGAGTGTATATTTCCAACTACCAATGTCTCCAGTTTCCTTCTTGCCCTCCCCACTCCCCTCTTCCTGACTTCTCCTTTGCCTACCTCTGAGCAGATTTCTTTCTTTCTTTCTTTTTCTTCCTTCCTTCCTCCCTTTCTTTCCTTCTTTCTTTCTTTCTTTCTTTCTTTCTTTCTTTCTTTCTTTCTTTCTTTCTTTCTTTCTTTCTTTCTTTCTTTCTTTCTTTCTTTCTTTGTCTTTCTTCTTTCTTTTCTTTTCTTTCTTTTTCTTTTTTTCTTATTTCTTTCTCTTTCTTTCTTTCTTTCTTCCCTTTTCCTTTTCTTCTCTTTCTTCTTCCTCTTTCCCCTCTTCTTCCTCTTCCTTTTCCACCTCCTTCCTCCTCTTCCTTCTCTCTCCTCCTCCTCTTTCTTTGTCTTTCTTCTCCTCCAACTTCTGATTTTCTTCTTTCTTCTTCCTCTTCTCCTCCCCTTTTATTTCTTCCTTTTCTTCTCCTCTCTCTTTTCTACCCTGTTTTACCCTTTCGATACAGTGGTTTGCTGAAGGGGTAACATGTATACCACTATATTTCCTTTCAGCATCAGCTCTTGTCTACAGTGATCCACAATGACAGTGATAGTTGGAAATGATCACCAATAATATCTGTTGATTTGTGCTTCCCCTTGTGGTGAAGAAAACTATAATTTTGGTATGTTTCCCCAACTTTTTAAAAATTTTATTTTATTGAAACTATTGTGATCTACAAAGTCCTTCATAGTTGAATTTCAGATATACAGTGAGTCAGGGATATTCCTACCACCAGTGTTGACCTCCCTCCACCAAAGAAACCAAAGAACATTTTATATCACCACCCTTTGTACCCTGACCTGCCAGTATAACAGGCCCATTTAAATTTAGATAGTTAAAGTTTAGTCTCTTGATTCTATTGTCATTGAATTTGGCTTTGCTACTTATTTTTTCTCCCCCATTAAATCTGAGTACTTAGCCTCTGACCCTCAGCCTTTCTTTTTTTTCCTTTCTTCTTAGTTTTATAGATAAAAGTAGAAATATGTGGTAAAGCAAAGGAATATGCATCCCAAGGTTTTATGAAAAAGGTGGGAGGCCCTATTATAAGATTAAAAAGTTTAAAAAGAAAATAAAAAATAGGGTGTATGTGAAGGGTTTTGCTTTTTTTTTTCAGAGGCACAGAAAAAGATGGGGAAAATAGAAAGGAAAAACCCCTTTGGCCTAGTCCAGGGACATCCTAACCATGTAGCATCTTACCATAGAACTGACTTAAGGCATACTAAGTTGTCTAACCCCAAAGTCTTTCTTTTCTTTATAGTTTCAATAAATGTTCTCAATTACGGTTGTATCAGTCAGGTTTCTATTATTAGAAATCCTGATTTTTTTGCACAGATCCTATGTTGAAGTCAGGGTGACAGAAAACATCTTCTTGTTTCATCTAACATTTAGGTGGCAATACAAGAAACCCTACCCTGAAGGAAGTTGTTGGTGTTTCCACATTGTCAGGATGTCATATGATTTCACTCTGGGGCAATTTTGTGCCAGGGTAGCATAAGGGCCCTGGTAGAAGTCTGATTCCTGGTGCTGGTGCAGAAAACCATGCCACTTCCAAAGATGGGATCCAAGATTCTGGGATGAATGGCTGGTGTCCAATTAACTGAAACCTAAGTCAAGTCACTATGACAAATTTTCAGAGTAAAAGGCCCCCCCGAAATATGAAATCTATAAGTTCCTATTCCTATTAGCTCTAAGATTTCCCCCCCATTTTAATGTGCCTATGCAAAAAGACACATGCCACATGGTATTATAGGTGCATATGTTCCCCAACTTTTTGTCTTATAACTTTCTAGAGCAGGATAACAGCCAGATAAAAAAGATGTTATAGTTAACTTAGATTTGATACCCTCAGTAAAATCCTTAGTATTAATTGAATGCATATATTTCTTGCCAACATATGAATCTGACAAGTAGAGCTGAAATGTCAGTGTAGACTTTCTGGAGAGCTCCAAACACCAATTTTTTTTCACAAATAGGTAATTTCTCATTTGTGATCAGCACATTTTCCCCATGACAATAGCAAATTTCAGCCTAAGAAAAGAGAAAGGCAAGCTGCAAGTAGAGTGTTAATTTTGCATTGTATATTCTTGCACAAAATCATTCTATCAGAGGAAAGGGGCAAACAGGAGTCTTGGTATAGTGTTGGAATCTTGAAGACCTGGCTCAGAAGTCTACTGTAATGTAGATCTGCTTTCATAATACAACTACAGAGTTGAGGCATCATGACCCACAAAATGACAAAATTTTAATTACCTTCACACTTATGGACAGAATTTGCACTGTATCTATGAACTCAGCTTAATTGAAATCTGGTCGCTGTTTTATAATTTATTATTTGTATAAATGAATAATCTACCCCAGATGATGTAAACTTCATAGTATTTTTATAATGCAGAATTGAAGTTAATTTATATATTTTCCTTTTAATTTATTAGTGTAAAGAAGGGAGTAACTAATATCTAAAGGCAATAGAGGGGCCAGAGCGGTGGCCCAAGCAGTAAGTGCCTTGTGTGCACTAGTCAGCCTAGGACGGGTCACAGTTTGATTCCCCGGTGTCCCATATGGTCTCCCAAGCCAGGGGAGATTTCTCAGCACATAGCCAGGAGTAATCCCTGAGCATCACTGGGTGTGGCCTAAAAACCAAAAAAAAAAAAAAAAAGAAATAGAGAAAAATAAGAATGGGGATGATATATATAGCCCTATAGATAACGGTGGAAGTATGAGGACACTCTAGTTGCTGCTCTGGTATTGTGATGTTATAGACATGATAGTTTATTATAAACAATACCGTAAATCAGGGAGCTGTAAAGAAATAAACAAAAAATCAACCGACCAACTGAACAAAATATAATAAAAATAAAACAATCACTTCTTAACCTGGAGAATGTATTCCAGTTAAATAACAATAATATGGATATAATTGAAACTCCCATAAGTAGAACAACCAAGAAAGTAAAGAAATTTTCTTTGAATGATCACTGAAGCTAAAGTCCACCTTGGACCTTTTCTCTGTATCAACACACATAGTCCAGCCTCAGGGGAAATGATAACTCTACATAATGACCTTTCCTGAATTGAGGTTTAAAATAAAATGAAGCTCAGAACTGCCCTTTAGAAATTCCAGGCTGAAAGGGAATCTTCTGAGTGATTCAAAGTCAAAAAAAGGCAAATTAAACCAGGTGGGGCAGAGGTGGAAGAGTAGGAGGGGTCATCTAAAGTCCTTTTGCCTTCACTGTGAAACTCACTTTTGGGTCTGGACTATAAAGTTTATCTTTGTGGTTTATTATTTATCTATCTATATCTATCCTTTTACTATATCCAAAGCTTAGGAAATTGCTGTTCTAGTTGGTCTAAATAAAAGTTTCTTTATTCTTTTTTCAGGGGAGGTTAGGCAGGGGTCACACCTGGCATAGCTCAGGGGTTACTCCTGGCTCTAGGCTCAGAAATCGCTCCTGGCAGGCTCCTGGGACCCTATGGGATGCCAGGATTCGAACCATCGTCCTTCTGAGTTACCTCTATACAATGTCTCCAGCCTCCCCTTTATTCTTTTTAAAATAGCAGGATTCCTGCAGATAGCACCAAGAACCTGGCATTTACTAGGAGAAAAAAAATAATTTTGTCTTTTAGGTTTCCTAGTTACTTGTGGTGTGACCTTGAAAAAAATTACTTGATCTTTCTGAACCCTCATTTCATCAACTGTAAAATAAAGGTGTGAAGGCAATTTGTCTTCATTAAATCATTGTGAGGTTTTTTAATGAGACTGTATATTCCCCCCCTTTCACACCTTTCCTTACTATTTATAAAAATAGATCACTTACAAATTAGATGCTTTAAAGTCTGAAGCAATCTATTGTCATTTCAAGGAGATAAATCTGGTAGGCCTACTATTGGATTTTATACTATGCGCTTATATATATCTGTATACATATATACATATATGTATGCATATACATATATACAAATTTCAGGTCTCAGGATTTCTTTACTTTATTGGTTGCTGTACAGTCCTTTTGGTTCACAAAAGAAAGAGTATTTCCTTATGGGAGTTTTGATTACATTATTATTGTATAACTGGAGTACATTCTTCAGGTTAAGAAGTGTTTGTTTTATTTATTTTTATTTTTTTTTGTGTTGTTGCTTAGAATTTTTTTTTATTATGAGAACAGAGATGCAAAGAAAGAGGAAAGGGTAAAGTTACAGTGGAAGGACAATCACGCATAAACAGAATTCTCAGTAGTCCCATCGATGATATCTCAGTCTTGAACTTTCAGCAATGAACAAGAAAAACAAAACAGAGCCCATGTACAATTTTTTTTGTCCCCCAAATCTCCAGATTGTAGTACATACTATTTTTTAGCAGCACATAATATAATCTAAAGATATAAGACTTAGGTTACTCCTTAAACATTGAAGGCAAAGTACATTTTTATATATCCATGCACAAGTATATTAGTTTAATTTAACCTCAGAAGTTTCAGTGGTTTGTTTTTCTTAAGGGTTAGTCATGGGAATAGAGCAAAAAAACGGTGTTAGAGTGGCATTTGTTTGCATAGGCCCACCAAAATATGAGGGACCTGGAAAAAAAGGGAAAAGAAAAAAACACCTTGGTCTAAATACAATGAGACCCTACCCCTGAGGATTCCCGGCACAAGACCACCTCTGGGCTCCAGGCAAAATAGTTTGTCCAATCCAAGTCGCCTGTAGTGGCAATACACCTCCATCCCTCACAGAGTCTCTGTTGTTGGTATCTTGCTTGTGTTCTAAAGATCCTGGAATCTGCACATCTCATATAGTACTCAGGATGGTGCAGGGCATCCTCTCGTTTCACCTCACACTTCCGGTGCAATAGAGAGGATCTTGTCCTGTAGCGCAGGTCATTGTTGTTGTCAAGTCATCTCAGTGTTAACAGAAGTTTCTTTTGAGGAGGTCGATGTCAGAGCCTTGTTAGTGTCTTCCCTGGTAGAGGATTGCTTCCAGATGTTGCTGTGTTTGTTTTATTTTTATTATATTTTGCTTAGTTGTCCGGTTGAATTTTTTGTATTTGTTTATATGTATATTTGCTAATGTATATACTGTACACACACACACACACACACACACATATATATATATATATGTTGAATATGGCTGAATTGTCACTCAATTTGTTTTTCAGTAACATGCTCCTACAGGTCTGAGCATGATTTTTAAAGTATTTAAGTACAAATTTAGATCATAAAAGACAAAATGTTCACATGAATTCAAAAGAGAGACTTCATTTCAGGACCTAGATTCAGAAATTCCTAAATTCTCTGGACTTTTTCCCCATTGCATTTTACCTGCAAGGTCAGTGCCAGCAAAATCACTGAGAAATCAAAATTCCCTATCAGAGTTAATAGAAAATTCTAGAAATATACATGAGAAGATTTTTACTTCTGAGGCCAGACACCTGGTGCTGAGACCTAGAAGTTGCTCAGAGGTTCTTTAAATTCTGTTATGTGTGTCTATCCATTTGATGATGTCCTAATACAGATAAGCAAATTGAGGAGTGTAAAGGGAGGGGGGGGCTTGCTAATATTTATTAGCAAGTGGTAGAGCCACAAATTTAAAAGCCTACTCAATTCAAATGTTTTCCTTCAATTACCTGAAAACTCCAACAGTATGTTCCTACATAAGGATTTTCTAATGCAGAGTGTTAGTGAGTTTGCTAAGGCAGTGTGTTACTCCAGGAAGGAGAACACTCTGGAAAATTAAGACATTAGTTCTCTTTGGCATGGAGCCTGACAACTGTTGGAAAACCTGGCTGTCTCTAATGCAGTACTGAAACTGAAGTAGAAGACCTGAACTTACTGGCTATGAAAGTTGGTGAGTAAAGGAAGAATTGAACCTAAAAGAAGGCACCAAGGACATGCTGTCCTTTCTTATGAGCCACTTACTGTAATACTTTGTGGTACAACGGCTGCTCAAATGGGGCTCATTTTCTTGCTTTGGGCCTGAGAGGGCTGAGAGGATGCAGAGGGTTCTTGTTATGATAGAACTAGGTGTTGGTTCAAATCCCTTAATTTGTTCTCATGAGAAGGCTAGATTTTGAATGCTCATCATGCTAGCCACCCTTGGGTAACTCAAAACCCCAGTACGCAGTAAAAAAGGTTTTTACTATAGCTCTTCCGACACTTCATCACACCCCCACCTTACCTTGAGTCACCATCATCAGAGACAAACTGAGAAAATTTTAGTCATTGGCCTGAGGAGAAATCTGGTCAGGTTTATTATGGAAGCAGAAATAGGAAACAGGAAAGAAACCAATTGGATGAGAGGTTGGAATTTTAAATTATTTAAATGAGAGAAATATCCTCCAAAGGTCCTGTGAACACCAGGAACCACTCAAGATGCTAACAAATGAGGACAATGAGTCTCCACAGAACTTGTCTGTGGCCAGTGGCAGAAGAATATAACGGTGTGTTCTTTGGGTCATCTATAGAATAATTGTATTGTCTTCATTTTTCCTAGTATATTGTTATAAAACATATTAAAAATACATACTTTGAAATAGCTAAAGGAATTTTAAGAATTTGCTTCAAATATTTTTTAATTTAAAAAATAACTTTGGCACTGTATTTGATATAATTTTTACAGAATAATTCGAGATGTATCAAAATTCTGAAGCTACTTGGTAAAATTTTAACATTGTACTTAAAATAATTTTGTCAATAATTGTAAAAAAAAAGAATTTGCAAAAAATCCCAAAATAGTACCAGAGAGTTCCCTCTTTCCTTGGCTGAATATTATAGTTGATAGCTATATTTTACATAGCTGTTAAACTGACAAGACACAGTGATTCCTCAAATTCCAAGGTTTCTCTAGTGCTTTCACTTCACAATGACACCACCACTCTCTCTATGCCCTTAATACCTGGTGTCACTGATGGAGTTTGCCTTTTAGTCATTTTTAATTGGAGAGCATTATATAAATGACTCAGTATATTTTGTATTACTTTTAACAGTTCACAGTTTACTTTCATCGAAGTCTTCTTTCTCTTCATATGTATTTGCCTCAAGAATTTCTCATACATTCTTGAAAACCTCATCAGACAAAGTTAAACAAATATGATATTTTTGGTCTTAACTGCAAACAACTCTTTCTCAAAGAAAAGTAACATCTATTCTATTTGTCAATACTTATTCATTCCAAGGCTCATCCTTCATGATTTTACTAGACTCATATTGCATTTTTTGATCTGTCAAGAATTTCTTTTAGCCATGATTTTAACATAGTTTTTAAGTATTTTAAAAAAAAACCCAAGAATACATTAAATAAGTTTAATTTTACTAGCGGAATTCTTTTTTCTTGAAATAGAATATGGCATTGACAATTCATTTTGTTCATCGTGTGAAAAATATTGTGCCACTCCCACTTCTCCTGCCTGTCTTTTGATGGAAAAGAATTATTATTCAAATTGTCTTTCTATATCAGGAAGGTGTTACCTGTTAGAATCCACTTGAAAGATTAATTGTTCTTTAATTATTTTAAGAATTTTGACTTAAGAAACTTTAACTTGGTGTTAATTGATTTGGCTTTAACATGCTTCAAAATTCAGTGATTTTCAAACATTTTTTTAATTTTTTAAAAATATATTTAAGCACCATGATTACAAATATATTTGTAGTTGGGCTTCAGTTATAAAAAAAAAGAACATCCTGCTTTATCAGTGCAACATTCCCACCACCAATGCCCCCTCTCTCCTACCCTTTAAGATAAGTGCTCTATTTATCTCACTCACTGCCATGGTCATGATAGTTGTCAGTGTAATTATTTCTCTAGCTGAACTCAGAACTCTTTGTGGTAAGCTTTATATTGTGGGCTGTGCTCAGGTGTTACTCCTGACTCCATGCTCAGAAATTGCTCCTGGCAGGCACGGGGGACCATATGGGACACCGGGATTCGAACCGATGACCTTTTGCATGAAAGGCAAACGCCTTACCTCCATGCTATCTCCCGGGCCCCAGGCTGATATCATTTTAATTATTAACAGTAAGGTTTATCTAGAATAAAATCACATTCTTAAAATTTAGGAAGTAGGGCTTTAATATATGAACTTAGAGGGAAAATGGTTCATTTAGAAAATGGTTACTTATAAGACCTGCCTACTCTGACAATTTAGTGACAGTTGTTTGCTACTGCACATGGGGAGGCTTAGATTCCCCACTCAACTTGCACTGACACCCTGGAGAACTTATGATTACTACCTCTGGTGGGTTTGAAAAGTTATACATAAACTTGACTGATACCACTGATGCTGAGACAGAGAGGTACTGACATTCTTGACATTGGATAGTGTGGGGGTGCTGCCTCTACTACACTACCAGAAAGATCATGCTGAGTTTCATATCCATACAGTCTTATCAATGTTCAATTGTGGTCTTTGTTAATGAAGTAGAGCCCTATATTTTCTATATTTTCTCACGTTATTATGCTGGAATAGGAGAACTATTGCTTAAACATTTCTGTCTTCTGAGATTATTTCTTTCCTGACAGATGAAAGAGAATAGGCATTTATGATACTTTATTTACTATTTCCATTGTTATTTCTAATTTGTAAATACTAAAAAATACTAATTATATTCGGAAAGAAATCCTAGGAAATTTTTGTGACACTCCAGGAGTTTCAAGAACCCAGCCAGTCTGCATGTCCTTTTCTGTGTTCTTATATTAAGTTCTTCTAATGCTTTCAAGTTCTTTGTTCAAGTGTAATTTATTTGAAAATTTCAAAATTAGAGTGTCACTAAGTCACTACTTTGTTAAATGTGAAATAAAGTTACTACTGACCATAAAATATCTATGCCTGTTGGTTAGATTTGCATGGACTTTTGCGTATTTGTTTTTTTTTTTTTTTTTTT
>PVKC010004770.1:0-34853 GCA_004027635.1 Crocidura indochinensis
TTTTTTTTTTCCCAGTGCATTTCCTTTTTTTATAAATAAGTTAGACTTCACTTTGGAATAAAGTATGCTGAACTGGATCGGTATGTTGTAATTTTGTGTTCCTAGCCATGTAACAAAACTTTTGTTCAAGTGTTAGATTTAAAACATTTTTTAAAAGTTATTTCGTTACTTTTATAGCAAAATAAAAATTACAAAACAGGAAGGAAAATGACTCATTTCTCCCTTTTAAAAAGTTAGTTTTAAGTTAATTTATACAGATAAATGATACTGAAGGGAGAATAACTGGTTTTCTTTAGTCTGGTAATGTTCCATTAAAGTTGTATCAATGAGGTAAAGTAGACATGTCTTAGCATTATAGATTAAAATATATTATTTCAGCAAAATATTTAATTTCTCATGGGTTAACACATTTATACATATGTGAAGGAAAATACTATAAAACTATAATAGAAATTTCTTTTAGTCGTATGCCTGTTTGAGATTTTTAGACTTGCTGAAAAAAAATTGGGTTTAATATCACTGATACTAGTCTTATAAAAAGTTGTTGGTAGGTCCTAGACTTGTTAGGTTTTCAGATCATGCTGAGCTGTCTTAGGATATTAGGTGAACAGATACTGGATTTGTGATTAATTAGTATCTAATTTACATCTTTGTAAACTCATTTCATGGATTGCCTTTCAAGTACTTGAAGTCACATTAAAAAATCCTTCTGTGGTAGCAAAAAAGGAGAGTTTGCTCCTTTGTGAACTTCAAGCAGATCTTAGCCATGAGTGAGTCCGAACTGTAGTTCGCAGTACATGGAGAATAGCCTCTGTCTCACAACAGGAAAGTGGTGCTTTGCCCTCAAAGAACACTTTTATAACTCAATTATAATTGTTCAGTTTGGATCCGTTTCTGTCCTACCGGGAAGTCGTCGATTTGGTTGGCGAGCCAGTGTGCAGGGTTGGGGCAGACAAACCTGCAATCTCTTCTGTCCGTGTGGTTTGATTGCTCAGTTTCCTGTTGGTCTCTGTTTCTCCTCATGCATCACACATTCCCCGGAAGGCTGATCTCCTAGGCCGCTGCAGATTCGGAGCTGGAGCTGGCTCACATTCACTTCAGAGCAGAGCTCTGCTGGGGCGGGAGAGAAAGGACATCAACAAAGGAAACAAATACTTATTCAGAGAATGAGACATGTTCTCTGCCCTTTTCATAGAAATTTTGTCTGTATTTTATTTGAACAAGTTTTTGCGTCAGAATGATCCTTAACAAGTTCATCCTCCACTTTCCTCCTCATAAAACTCTTTAACTTTTTTTTTTATAACTTTTTAAAGTTAATTTAGGGTACTTAAATACTGGACTCGAATTCAGAAGTGTACAGAATCCAAATGAAATCTGACCCCTGTGCCTTAAATACATTAAATCATTCAGTAAAAGAATGTGGAGATATGGAATAGTAAGTCGTACAAGACTCTATCTTTTTATTAAGAACAAGTTCATTCTTTTATTTTTCCGGCAGTGAATTCATGTTGTTGAATTACTCTTTCGTCTGACATTCACCCACAATATCTTACTAGCTGTAGTTGAAGGCACTACCATTAGGATATGTTTCTTTATTAACTTTACAGCGGAAATCACAGCACATTTTAGACTTATGGTTAAAACTTGGCATCAGTGTGAATTGGGGAGAAAAACGAAGAAAAAGTAGAAAGTAAAATAATCAGAATATATGTTTGTGTTGACTTCACCTTGTAAGCCAAGGGGACAGACCTGGAAGTAATGGGTCCTTGGCATGCTAGAGCAGAGGGTACAGCTCCCAAAGGAATCTCTGTTTAAACTGGTTCCCACGGAGCCTGTGTTGGTGTATGTGTCTGCCCCGGGGCCGGTGCGGCTGACCAAATTTCTCTTCCCCTTTCTTTTTCTCACCCTCCAACTCATTTTAGTGTATCACCTCTCAATTGCTTTTGCCACTTACTTTTTTAAAAGGTTAATTTTCATAACTAGAGGGAAAAACAATCTTTAAAAGAAAAGTTTTAAGGAAACTGGAAAGTTCAAGAACCTCTCTGAGGAGAGGTTTTCCACTCAGCAAGATGGATCAACATACCTTCTACAGTCTTAATGCACATGCTCTTACAAAAACATTGCAGGGAAGAGGGCCTGAGTGCACTTGTTTGTACTTTGTAGAGAGGGCCTGAGCTCCATAGCACAGCAGTGAGTAACCCCCTGGCTGTTGCTGGGGAGTCACCCCTGAGCATTGCCAGGTGTGCCCACTCCCAGACAAACAGAAGTCACAGAGAATACTATGCCAACCTTATTCCTTAAGTGTGTTCATTGTTTGTATTCTTTTATCTTAGAAATAAGACTCTTGTCTAGTTCCTCATGTACAGTTCAATGTTTTTTTTTTTTTTTTTTTGGTTTTTGGTTTTTGGTTTTTGGGTCACACCCGGTAGTGCTCAGGGGTTACTCCTTACTCCTGGCTCCATGCTCAGAAATTGCTCCTGGCAGGCGAGGGGGACCATATGGGGCACCGGGATTTGAACCCATGACCTTTTGCATGAAAGGCAAATGCCTTACCTCCATGCTATCTCCCGGGCCCCTCAATGTTTTCTTTTAATAGGTTTACTTAATTACTAATTACTGAATGGCAGTTCTTTCAGTTATTTTAATGGCATCATTTCATCTAACTATATTGGACATTAAGATCTTTTGTGTGTGAAGATTTGGGTTGGACATTTGGGTGTCAGGCATGGTGGCCCGTGAAATAAATAGGATTAGATTTCAGTTTTAAGCAGTTACCTTAAACATGCGGTTTGGGGACAGGGCTGTGGCATTTTTTCTATTAACTGGGGTTCAGTCCAGCATCCCCACCACCCCTAAAACAAAAAGAAGTACCTTCATGGGCTAGGGAAGCATGTCAGAGGATTAGAAGGACATGCTCTGCCTGTGGGGACCCTGGGCTTGATCCCCAACACCCATGGCCCCTAGGTTCTGCTAACCTTCACTGTTGTGGCCCAAAAGCCAGAGAAGAAAATACAGTTTCTGTTTGTACAGAGCTTTATTTCAGAGAGTCCTATTTTTCATTCATAAGACGCTGAAGAACGTGTTTCAGTAAGAGCTTAAGCCTCCCCGCTAACCCCCATGCTAATCACTTGTAATTTAGATGGAAAAATCTGTGTTTTAAGATGGGCTATTCGTGAAGGCTGCATATGAGTCCCTAATATTATGCATATTGCAGATCACATTTCATCAGAAACTTAGGGCTGTGTAAAATAAGTATGTTACAGAGACCTTTCTGGATGATGATGAAGTTATTTACTAAAAATATTAAATTAGTAATAAATTCCACTCGGATAAATTTTACATACTGGGGCATACAGGAAGTTAGAAAAAGATAGGAAGGCAATGGCTTTGAATGAAATTACTGTTAAAGGTACTTCTTGGTAAATGCTGACTCTGAAAATAGTTCACATCTTGTAAATGACAGTATAACAGAGCATCTGACAGATGTAGCTACTTCATGCATACTTAAAAGCATTTAGAAGATGGAACCTTATTAAGATATTGGTGTTGTTCACACAGGCTTTACGCCTTACATTTTAGGATAATACCAGTAATGTGCTAATTGCAGTCAACTTCAGGTAGAACTGTTAAAGTCAGATCCTAGGGCGTGGTCGGGGCCATTTTCAAATCTTGTTGAAAAAAGCCTTGAAAGGTTGTGTTCACTGGATGCTTAGTGATCAACTGTGCTATGGCTTTACCTAACCAAATCACTTACACAGTTTAGTGCTTTCAGCTAAAGTTGCAGTTTGATTTTCTTCATAAGGTAGATTTTCTCTAGTAAATGAATTATTTTTGAATATTTCTTAGTCTTGCTTTAAAAAACAATAACTTCAAGATAAGGAAAAACTCAATGAAAATTTGGGAGGAAGTAGATTCATGTTAATCTTTTCATTACATCTTAAGAAATCTACACAAGTTCAGTGACATTTCACCATCTTTTTTTTTTTTTACCTTCCATCATTCTATAGTACTTTGTTGTCATTTTCTTAGATTGCAGAAATAATTTCTCTCCCCTTTTAATAGTTGCATAGTATTTCACTGCATCTACATTACCATAGCTATGATTTGACTCTCAGACCAGCCAATAGTTTTCACTATCATTTTATACATAGTATTTGGATTCTAGTCATTCCTTTTTGGTTTTGGTTTTGGTTTTTGGTTTTTTGGAGGCCACACCCGGTGACACTCAGGGGTTACTCCTGGCTATACACTCAGAAATTGCTCCTGGCTTGGGGGACCATATGGGACGCCAGGGGATTGAACCATGGTTCATCTTAGGCTAGTGTGCGCAAGGCAGCCATCTTAAGGCTTGCACCACTACTCCGGCCCCCTTCTAGTCATTCTTTTATATGACTATAAAGTCAGAGTATGCAACCAGAATTTATGGTTAGAAAATATTATAGGATATTATAAGACCTTAAAACTTGTACTTCAGATAAACCTATCAATTATGGTTTTCATTTTAAGAAAATGAAAAGAAGCTAGATTTTATTTTTTCGTTTCATTTTGGGGCCATACCCATCAATGCTCAGGGGTTACTCCTCCCTGGCATACCAGGGATCAAATCCAGGTCTACTGTCTTTAAGGCAAAGACTTTACACTATATTGTCCTGACACTCTGGCATTGCTAGTTTCTATTGGGAAGAAAAAAAAGCTGTAAATTCAAAAGCTAGTCTGGTAATTGCAGTTGTTTTAGGTAGTTTGGAAAAGCTACAGTAAGCCTCTGATGGACTTGCATTGTTAGGCCTGCATGGTGAATGGACTGAGACATTCATGCTCTTGTTTTTCTTAAAGAACATCTGATTCAGACACAGAAGTTGGCCTCAGACCCCCTGGTTCTGGACCAACAACCTCCCTGGAAAGGGAGACAGACATGAAGATTCCAAACCACTCGTATTGTTAGGTTTTATTTTTTAAGTATCAGTCACTTCATAATGTTTTAAAAAATGATCTTTTATAAAGTAAACTTGTCTTACTCTGTTATAGAATTACAGAGAACTAAAGCTATATCCTGTAATTTAGAAGACTAAATTTTTGTTTACACTTAAGTATATTAAATAAATTACTACATTAAGAAAGTAGTATGCACTAAGTATGATAAATTAGATATTATTGAGAGAATAATATAAAATTAAGCCTATGTATCTCAAAATATGATTACACTTATTATAGTAAACTAGAATTTAAATTATGTAAGTTTTATTGCTTTGCTGAATTTTGGGGATTTTTTTGTTGTCATACCTGGCCATGCTCAGGGCTTACTCCTAACTATATTTAGGGATAACTTTTGGCAGTATTCAGCCACAATAGGTACCTTGCCCCTCTTATTTTCTCTCTGGATTAACACACTGAGTTTTGACCATTATTTTAAGAATATAACAAAGTACTGCAAATAGTTACATTAACTATATGTTAGAACATGTATTAATAGCAGATAAAATTATATTTGTCTCTTGTGTATGAACTCTCGTAAAGTACACCTCTAACTCTGTAGAACTGAAAAACTATAATGTCTAGATAAATAAAAATTCCTATTTGGAATGGAGCAATCTCCGACATCCGAGGGCCACCAAGAGTGATACCTGAGCACAGAACCAGGAGTAACTCCTGGACATTGCGAGGTGTGGCCCCAAAACAAACAAAATCCCCAAAGGGGGCCCGGAGAGATAGCACAGCGGCGTTTGCCTTGCAAGCAGCCGATCCAGGACCAAAGGTGGTTGGTTCGAATCCCGGTGTCCCATATGGTCCTCCATGCCTGCCAGGAGCTATTTCTGAGCAGACAGCCAGGAGTAACCCCTGAGCACCGCCGGGTGTGGCCCAATAACCAAAAGAAAAAAAAAAAAATCCCAAAGGGACCAGAGAGACAGTTTGGAAGTTTGGAAGTATTTGCCTTACATGAGACTGCGGAGAGGGCAGTGCTTCAAATCCTAGCATTGCATATAGTCCCTGGAGCACAGTAGGGAGTCCCTGCCTAGTCCATAATGTTTTGATTTTCTAGACCCATTTTTGGGGTTCTTATTTCTTCAGCTCCAGTATGCCCATTTATTTAATTTCAATTTTAAATGATAATTTAAATGTCAATTTAAATGATTCAAACATCTTTTTCTTACAAACTTCAATAGTGGTATGATCAAGTATATTTTGGTACATACTCTGTTTAATATAGCTTCCAGCTCCTTTTTTCCTTTTTTTTTAAAAAAAAAATTGTATTTTACTGAAACAATTGTGATCTTCAGGATTCTTCGTAGTTGAAATTCATATATATCATGAGTCGGGGCCCTTCCTACCACCAGTGTCAACCTCCCTCCACCAATAGACCCAGACAATATGCCCAATATTTAATGAATAGATAATTTGCTGTGGTGCATCACATGTTTTGTTACTTGAAAATTTTAAATTTGCACAATAATACTTATTTCCCCAAAAATGTGCAATAAAATAAACCATTAGTGGGTATGTGCTTCTGGGGATTCTTTTTTTTTTTTTACAATTTACATACTATAGACTTTGTGTCAAATTGCACATAATTTGAGTAAAACTAGAAAAGTCAGGGAAATGTTAGCGCATGGAAATTTGACCCTTTCCATCTGGAACGTGAACATTCTTTATGCCACTTGTTTCAGAAACTATTTGCTAATACTTGTATCTATTTTGCTCATGGTGGCCTCACTTTGGAAAGTGACCCAGCCAAACCAGGGCTGAAAACCAGTACATTGGTTTTCCATGGTAGCTTTTAGATATGTTTGCCAAAGTAAGTGAATACACTATTTTTGTGTATGTGAAATGAATGATATTTTTTAGCATATTGTACTAATATTTGTCCAATGTCATTCTCCCTGAAGAGGTTTGATGAATAATTGATTTTGCTGTACAAATGTATGCTTATTTCTTATTTTGAAGAAAATTTGTTTCACTTTTAGTTATTTTATTTGGTTACTCTTGTTTGCTGGCACTTCACATGTGTGGTGTGTCCCCAAGTAATATGAACTATAGGTGTCTCTTCTTAAAATGTCTATTTTAAATTTAAAAATCAGTCATTTGGTATTTGTTAGAACACCAGCACTGTACAGGATGGTTTTGTTTTTGTTTTTGTTGTTTCTTGATTTGTTCTAGTAGTATATATCTTAACAGTTGTGTTCATTCTCTGTATAATTTAGTATTTTGTACCTAACTCATTTTATTCGCATCACTATTTCCTCATTATTCATAGTTCTCCGGCAGACACTTTTTAGGGTTCATGTTACTAAGTGGTCACTTGGCACATAAAGGTCTGTCATTTAAAGAGCCTCGATCCTGGCATTCACTTGAAGACTATCTGCCTACTGGGGTTGGCACTGTCACAATGACCAGGACCCCTGGGCATTGGAAAGGTGAGGACATTTATTTTGAGGGATGTCCCCAGCTTCATGTTGAAATCACCCTATTCGTTCCACAAGACTTATTCTGAGTCTTATCTTAGTTCCAAGCAGTTTCGGAAAGGTGGCTGGGCTCAGTGCCTGCAATAAGGGGAGCACCTGCAGATGAGTCCTTATGTCATTGGGTGAATACCTAGGGAACACCTGCAGATGAGGCTTTTTTCCCATTTGGAAAGCACCTACTGAAGAGTCCTCACCCCACTTGGGCAGCACCTGCACGAGTCCTCACCCTATTGATGGCGTAATTTGTAGCTGAGTCCCTCCTCTTTTGGGAGGCCACCTACAGATGAATCCTTGTCCCATTGGAGGAGCACCTGCACACGAGCCCTCACCTCACTTGTAGAGCGCCTGCAATGAGTTCTCACCCTGTCTGGAGAGCCTGGTATGGGCGAGCCATTTGCACTCAGCCTGAGGCCTGTCCTGTGGAGAGTAGCAGATGTGATTGCTGGAAGGACTATACAGATTTCTTTCCATTATTGGTGTGGTTTTTTTTAACAAGCATTTTGTTTTAGGTTATAATCAGTTTATGTATATTAAACCTCTCCTGTTTTTGTTGTGCTGTGGCCGGGAGGCTACACTTAGCCTCTTGTGTCAGCTTTCCTTTTGGTCCCGCTTCTGCTGAATTTCAGCCAACAAGTCTCTGTCATCCCGGAGAATTGGAGATTTTTCTTCCTTTCATTTCTTCTGTTTTTGTTCAGAGTAAACAGTCCCCACCATAGCAACATAGACAAATATAGCAGAGAATGCTTTTCTTGATGAAGAATGCTCCCTAAGCATTTTTTAACCATTTTTGGGAATAATTGATTGTTGCATGTATGGCAGGCGGATGGAAGGAGAGGGCGGGTGACTGCTGCTGCAAATTGAAGTGACCTCATATGTATCACTGTCATTGATCACTTTTAGTCTCCAGCATGGATGAAAGGAAATGGCATCAGGGAGGAAGCATGCTTCATTTAGGCACAGATCCCAGAGTGATAATGGGGTAATAATAGAACTCAGCCGTCTGGGCCTCTCTGGCTCCTCTGCATGGGGCTGCTGTGTAGCTAGAGCGGCTGCGCTGTGCTCAGGAAGGACTTGGAAGGGTGAAGGTAAAGGGCTGTGCAGGTGCTTGGCATGTCCTTCTGCCCTGTCAAGGCCCAGCCTGGAAGGTCAGCAGTGAGATGTATCCTGACTCTGGCCTATGGCGATATGGACTTACACAGCAGGAGTGTTTCTCTTTCTTAAAGAGGTTGCTCTCTGGGTGGAGGAGGGTGCTGAGTCCAGTTTTTTTCTGAAAAGGGGGTGTCAGGCCAACTATGTGGGACTTCATTCCTGAGGGAGGTGGTGTAGCCAAGGCATGTGGGTAGCCTAAGGGAGTGAGGCTCTCTGACAGGAGAGGGAGACATTTTCTGAAAGAGTCAAGTTTTGTTTTCTTTGTGTCCCTTGCAGGGCAGATTTGGAAAATTCCTATTTTCTTTTCAACAGTCTGTTCAGAAACTCTTCAAAAATCAATTCAATATTGTGCTGCTTGCTTCAGTGGTTAAAACAGCAGTGGGTTTGGGTATTAGCAGAAATCGAGTACTACAGACTTATAGCAGTAGTACAGAGAGACTATCCCTGACAAGTGGCACTTGTAAGATTTGTACTGGTTGACCTTTAATATGAAAGAGAGAGAGAGAGAGAGAGAGAGAGAGAGAGAGTGTTGGAGTAAGTTTTACAGACCTGTGAGCTTTCTGTCTCAACTACTTACAGGATTCAACATTCTATGCTCTATATTTTATTAGGGTTTCTGAATTTTATTAGGCTTCTGAAACAGATCTGCCTGGGCCAGGTCTCTATTGCTTTGCAAACATTCTGGGTTTTTAGTGCTATCTTTTCATTGTTAGGTGACTTGTTTGGGAATAATGGTTTATTTTACAAAAATAATGTTTCACATGAAGTGGAACTACCAATCACATTTTTGCTTTAATATCTTCTTTTCCAAGATCTTATCCATATCATGTGAAATGATGGCAAAAGCTGTTGGATTAGCTTTATTGTTGTATAGCAAAATAGCATTTGATCACTGGTTTTTTTTTCCTCTTTTCTCATTGTTTGGGAACAAGAACTTTCCTTCTTAGTTTGAAGATTTGCAGATGGAAGCCAGATGGTTCCGACTGCTGTGGGAGAGGCACTTACCCAGTCTGCTCTGAGAGTGGAGCTCCTCTGCTCCAGCTCTGTGGAGGAATGTGTCTGAGTCTGTCTCCAGGCCTGCTACAAGTGGGAGGCCCCACACACCTAGTCCACTCATCTCTCTCTCATTAACAGATAACCTCATCTATCACCCCTGGTGCTCGACTACTACCATTTTAGCTTGTCCATTTTATATGTCCCCTTCTAAGTCAGGAGAGAACAGACATTTTCAGGGATCCTTCTCAGGTAGTTTCTTTGCCCACCCAAGAACTTTCTGCTGGAAGAAAGCAGAGAGAAATGGGGCTTATAAATCTAGATATTCTGAACGATGCCAATATCAGCAGTTTCTGAATTTTGAATTAGAGTCTTAGTTATTGGTAAAACTAGTTGGAATAAGCTGAGGAGCAGACAGGAGCCAGAGATGGTACAGCAGGCAAGGTGCTTGCCTTCCACTTTGCTGCCCCAGGTTCGATCCCCAGCACCACATACAAATCTTCGGAGTGATACCTGAACACTGAACCAGGAGTATTTCTGGCTATGTCCTCCCAAATTGAACAAAAATGACGAGGACCAAGTGAATCTTCTTACTAAGAGTTACTTGCTGTATGGGTGTCTACTATGAATGAAATTCCAGATTGAATCTAATACTAGAACCCTAGCTAGGCACTAAGGAGGTGCCTTTCTTCTTCCCAAAGATCCTGCTCACTCGAGTTCCATATGATACACATGCCATATGATTCTTATGGCAATATGTGTTGCTCATATTATTGGGCTCTCAACCATGCTTCACGGTCTTGTTGCTCTATTGGTTATTCTAAGCCCACCTGGCCAATGGCTTAATGCCTGGATTCGAGGATGCTGCTTGGCTCTTGCAGTGAAAGCCAGAGTACCAGGGCCACCAGGGTTACATTCCACAATGCCTAATACCCAGTAGGGTCACACCTAGCCCTTTTCCAGGACTAGTCACCCGTAGTCCTGATACAGAGATTCATGGTTAGTGCTGATGAAGTTCATGAACATGAGTGCATGAAGAAGGGCCCAAGTAATGCTGCCAGCAGAGGGCGCCGTGCTCAATCTTGTCTTCTGCCTGCAAGCAGGGCCTCCTGAACTGCATAGGGGAGCTTGCAGTGTTCCAGAGCTGGTACCAGAGAGTTGGTCTGGAGTGCTTGCCTTACATCCAGACTATCCTGGCTTGAGTCGTTGGCCCCACATTTCAGTCCTCATGTATCCCATTGGTCAGTTTTGAGCACAAAGCCAAAAATTGCTTCTGAGCACTTCTTGGTATCATCCCCAAACCAAAAGTGTGTATGTGTGTGTGTGTGTGTGTGTGTATGTTTCCTCTTCTTTGTGTGTGTGTGTGTGTGTGTGTGTGTGTGTGTGTGTGTGTGTGTTTCCTCTTCTGTGACATCCATCAGTCCATTAGTCCAAGACCTGGTCTTGCTTTTGGAGCATATTTCAAAGTCTTTCAGAGAACAGAACCTCTGGGGATATTTGGTGGAGTCTGATAATTGCCTTCCAGACAGGAAACTTTGTTGTAATCCACAGGGTGTGTCTGTAACAGCAGGATGGAGCAAAACAGAAAAGTAAAATTCATAGTTAGAACTTCAAAGCCTTGATTGTAGCAGAAATCTATTTCTGTTCTACCGGGTGTATCTTTCATTTATTTATTTATTTAGCTTTTGGGGCCACACCCAGTGGTGCTCAGGGGTTATTCCTGGCTCTGGGCTCAGAAATCCTTCCTGTCAGGCTCAGGGGACCATCTGGGATAACAGGAATCAAACCTGGGTCTGACCCGGGTTGGCCATGTGCAAGGCAAGCACCCTACCACTGTGCGATCTCTCTGGCCCTGTATCTTTCATTTGTTCCCCTCCATCTACAGTTCATTTCAGTGCTCTTCTTCATTGAGGATTGGGACACCACAGAACAGAAAGAAAGAAAACTGATGCTCTAAATTCTTGTATTCCACCATTGTTTGTTCACAAATAAGTTTTATTGTTTCTGGATTGCACTAAGACTCCTCTCTTTGCTCTTAGTGGTGATGCTGTGTGTGCGTGTGTTGATGTGTTGGTGAGGACATTGTTTTGGTTTGTTTTTTGGTCCATACCCGGTTGTACTCAGTTACTCCTAGCTCTGCACTCAGGGGCAGTGCTCTAGGAATTATAGTAGTGGCAAGGATCAAACCTAGATTGGTCACATAGAGTGCAAATGCCCTCCCTTTTGTGCTATCACCTTAAACCCTGGGTGACTACTATAACCTGTGCTTCACTACTGCTCTGGAGTGCAGGTTTGATTTCTCTTCCTTTGAATGATTTTTTTCACAGTCAGATTATCTGATTTTTGCTTCCAGCTCCTTCCCGACCAGCTGGTATTGCTCCTGGAGCATCTCTTGGAGCAGAAGAACCTGAGTCACAGGACTTTGCAGAGTCTGGAGAAGACGTACCGCCTCTCTCAGCAGGATGCAGAGGTACAGGGATCCTGGCTACTGGTGGGGGACAGTAACCACCTGTAGGCCACACTGGGACTCTGTGGGGTACCCAGAATTCTGAAATGCTGAGGCTTTTCCTCTTAAGTCCCATAAGTCCTCGTAAGTCTCTTAGAGGAAAGAGGAGACTAAAGGCAGTTTTGGGGGTTAGAAGGAACTGGAGACATGGGGCAGGGGTTGGATTGAGGTGCTTGCACGCTGATAGCTCAGGTTCAACTTCTGAGCCATATACTGAGTGATTCCCAAGCACAGAGTTAGGAGTGATCGCTGGGTACTACTGAGCCCCCAAACCCAAAACCCAGAAACAGTGCAGCTGTGTCATGGTATGTTCTCAGGGCCAAGGACTTCTGTACATAGGAACTTGGCTCAGGTACTCCCAGGGTCCTGGTTGCATTCAGTTTGTCTATGAAAGGGACCACATATAAAGGAAAGGAAGACTAAATGTAATGCCACAGCTTTGAAAGCAAAATGGATGCTCGTGAAAATATGGTCTCATGTAAACTTTATATCTGAGCTTATTTTTGAGAACGCATCCACTGATAGTGATAGCGATTTGGCAAGCTCTTTCATGTAAACTCTAAGAACACAAGGCTCATTGGTGCTTGACTGGATATTTTTCGTAGCTAGCCATTTGGCACATATGACCTTTGTGCCCTTGACATGTGGCGGTGAGGTGATGGTGGCTGCAAAGAGCCACATAAGACACGGGGACCAACTAACACAGCGAGACTAGTGATCACAGTGGAAGAACATTTTTAGTGAAGATGGCTAAAATTAATTCCATAATCATTAAATGCAGTAAGTCAGGAGCAGTGCTCTCATTAATGTTGATTAAAAGCTCGGGTGGGCTCTACATCGTATTTTACAGACCCATAAATCCGGGAGTTAACTGGAAACTCTGGAGAAGTCATACAGCTTTCGCCCCCAAGCGTAGATCAAAGCTTGACTGTTGGCATTTGTTTGTTTTTAGATTTTTCTTGTAAACGTTTCCAAATGCCAGTGGTTCCTTATAACGAGAGCTGAATCTCACTGAAATCCCCATGACGGGCAAGGGACTGGCCACATTCCGGGTAGTCCCTTACTTGGTGCCCACATCCGTAGAATGATGGCCCTGTTCCCCACCCTCTCTGGCTTTCAGTCACAGCTTTGCTGGCCTGAGTCTTTGGGGTTTATTAGTCCAGCTTTTCTATGGCTCTGGCTGTCGGCCTCACAATCTGCTCTGCCCATGATTTGCAGGGCCCCTTGTGGGGTCTCTGATGCTTGGAGATAGGCTGAAGGCAGCTGTGCCCCCTTCATGGCACTCATGTTGGTGCTGGTGACTAGAAGGATGTTGCTGAGCACAGCAGACCCCCAGCACACCTCAGAAGAACAGCCCATCTGTAAACTACTAGGATAAAGCCAGGTCAGCCTCGTGCAGGCAGGCACCTCCCCACTGCCCTTTTTCTCCAGTCTGCCTGTTTTTTAGATTAGAGGTGTTCCTTATAGTGGTCAGGGGCCATAAGGGTGGGATGGAACCGGGGACTCAGGTGTGCACGGCGCATGCTCCACCTCTCTGAATTATCTCCTAGGCCTGATCATGGATTTCCAGAGCAAAACCCATTTTCTTCTAAGATTAACTTTTAAATAGTTCTTATTTCCTGGTCTCTTTGCTATAAAGCTCAGCTCACCACCCATGACATGGGCATCCAAGGGATTTGTTCCCTTGAGCTGCTTGGCTGACCTTGGAGAGACTTTATTTTTACAGACTGGAGTTGATTGCTCAAGGCCGAGCGTCCTTTGGTGCCAACTTCTCCCAGCTTTGTCATGAAAACTGGGACACAAATCCCTGTGTTCTTTCTAGGTGGGAGTGGGTGGTTAATGCCTACACTGACATCTTTGAGGCCATCCCAGGCAGTGCCCTGACTGGACGAGGCAGGTATAGAGCCTGGTGATGTCTCTTGAGCCTGGTGTCTGCTCTCCTTTAAACATTCAGGTTTAGATTCCACAATGCCAAGACTGCTAAACCCAGTGTAGAGCCCCTAAGGAGTAGTACTCACAGAGAAATGACACATGCCCTGCAACCCCCCTTGCCTTCCCTGCACATTTGCTGTGGGGTCGACAGGTGGGAAGCAACCGTGGGGGTCCCCCTGAGGTCAGAGCCTAGACACTTAATCTCATTCTTTTCTAATTTTCTTGGAAATGTGGATACAATGCAGTGAGTGAATGTTATGACTCATGGTCAGCTTGCTGGATGGGACTGTAGTCTTCACTGGCTCCCCAACTCCTCCCTAAGTGGGCAAAGAGGGACTGTGTGGGCAAAGCAGGCTGTGAGGACACTTGCAGGCCTTCATGTGGTCTCAGGTGCCAATGACCTCCTGGCTCATCTGAGACACAGTGAGTCTCTGGTGTGTAACACTGAGAACTTCTTCTCCAGCCTTTACGATTGATGGGCATACCAGGGGCAGCCAAATCCTTGGGATCCCTGAGCATGTTGTTGTGGCGTTGGTGAGATTCAGTGCTGATGTGCGAGCAAGTCATGGAGTCTCTTCCATTTCCTCCAACAAAGTGCCTGGTAACTTAGGAGTCAAGAATAGAGCAAGCTGCAGAGAAGTGCAGCAGTTTGAAGGGGCTTCTCTGGGCCAGCTAGATTCTGCCTTGGAGAGGCCCAGATTGAGAGAAGGAAGGAAGCAAAGCTGAGGGATCTAAGGGACGAATCACTGAGGATGGATGGCCCGTGTGGGTCCCACTAGGCGGCTACATGTCTGCTCCCACTGTGGACAGGACTTGGCTGATGGCGTGCGTGGGCTGGCCCCTGCGGAGCCTGGCAGCTGGGCCAGCCCTCCGGACACATCTCCAAATGCTCTCACAGGAGTGCTTTCAACGTGGAAACTCCCATCTGCTTGGAAAGAAAACACCCCAGCATGGATGTGAACTACTCTGGGTATGGATGTCTTGCGTGTGGGGACACACAGGTCTCTTGCCAGCCTGGTTCTCATTCCTGAACTGTAGCTAAGCCAGAGGCGTTTCTGCAATGGTCGATTATCATGGTGACCAGATTGAAATAATAGAAATTGAGTTTACTCAGGTATCCTTAGACCTGAAGATCTCTCAGGGACTTGGGTATCTCTTGGTTTGATTGTGAAAAGTCTTCCCACGGAAGGGTAGCTATGCTCTGACCTATGCTCCCTTCATGATTCTCAGGGTCCCCAAGAAGCAGGGCATGCCTGTTGGAGGGAACAGTCTTGAGGAAGGGCTTCCTGTGGCAATCCCAGCAGCGCCAGCCCAGCCACAGGACTCTCCAGGGCAGTCACTGAGGGGCCCTGGCAGCAGGACTGTCCTGGCTGACCTGTCTCCAGAGCCAGCAGTGTCTACAGTGAGCCTAGTGTAGGACTGATACAAGGTGGCAGGTTTTTTTTTTTGTTTTTGTTTTGTTTTTGTTTTTGTTTTTGTGTCACACCCGGCAGTGCTCAGGGGTTACTCCTGGCTCCATGCTCAGAAATCGCTCCTGGCAGACACGGGGGACCATATGGGGCACCGGGATTCGAACTGATGACCTTTTGCATGAAAGGCAAACGCCTTACCTCCATGCTATCTCCCGGGCCCCAAGGTGGCAGTTTTTAAAGTGGCTTTGGTATCACAGATGGACGAATGAGGTCACAGGTATGTCCAGAAAGACACTGAACCTGCAGTTTGTCAGAACATATCTGACCAGCAGAACGTGCGCATGGGCATGTGATGGCCAGTGGTTGTGAGTTCTAGGTTGGGACTTTGCATGTACTATGAACTCAGGACCGCAGACCTCAGGACTATTACTTGGCAGCTTGGGGCTGGAAATAAGATGGTAGATGAAATGGCCAGGGCTGGTTTTCCTAAGGCCAATAGGCTCTTTGAAGCCTCTGAGGATAAAGAGAAGGCAGTCTCGGAAATCTGGGGTCCTTTCTCTGGATAGGTCTTAGGACTAGTACACACCTCAGCTCTGTGACCAGCACCTCTCCCTGGGTTCCCATCACCAGGAAGACTCCCCAGTGTATGACAGGAGGATTGTCAATTTTATAAACCAGTGTTACTTTAGTGAGGTTTTTTTTCTTCCTAAAACCTTGATTTCAAAAACAAAGAACCATTATCTCTGATGAATCATCCTCTTTTGTAGCTGAAGGCAAGGACTCTATTGTATTAACCCTCTGTGATAAGCCACAAATGGATGACTTGATCCAATTTTCTTTTGCATGTGTGTATTTTTGGTGCTTGAGGTGAAAGCCAAGGCACTCACAGGAGCAAGACAGGCTGTACTGCTGATCTAGCCTCACTCAGTAAATTGTTACAGGGCCGGAGAGATAGGACAGTGGATAAGGCACTTGTCTTGCACTCAGCCAGTCCAGATTCTGCCCCTGCAACCCATATGTGTTCCCTTGCGCCCCACTGAGAGTGATCCTTGGTAATGATGCCAGGAAATAGAAGTCCTGAAAACTTCCTGGTTAGGCAGCCAGAAAGGAAAAACAGACTAAGATGTTTATGCTACAAAAGGATTTCTATTCATTTGCAGTTGATAGTAATGGGGACTGTGATGGTAATGGTGTTTGTGAGAGGGAGAAGTTTCAAGATCGTGGAACTTGGTGTGGCACTAGGAATGATTTTTAGTTCTTTGGTGTGACTGCTTTGTTGCAGCTGTGAGCCACATGGAGCTGTGTCCCACATGCCAGCTGGTCTTGGCCATCTGTGCGCAAAGGCTGAGCACAGCAAGTTCCTGGACTGGGGGGTGAGCACAGAAAAGCAGTTCTCCGAGCAGACATGTGTGTCCTATGGGATATGACCCCTTAATTGAGACTTGGGATGATTTAGGTCAGATAAACCTGATGACGATGGTTCACAGGCTCATGTGCCACCACTGCAGTAGCTGTGGAGAGTGGCATCATGCCTGCAAGCACATGTGACCCTGCATCGTGCCCCTTTTCTGTCCCCTGTCTGTCCCTCAGCTCAAACCTCCACAAATCTGCACGAGACTTGGTTAGAAATGGTGCTGTGGATGCCTTGTCACTGCTTTCCACATAGTACAGTGTTCATAGGCATGTATATGAGTGCAGCAGGAACAATATTCTTTGCTTTGGTTTTGTTTGGAGGGGGGGGACCTATGTCCAGTGATGCTCAGTATCTTTGCTCTGATCTCAGTAATCACTCCAGGTGATGATCAGGACCATATGGGATTGAGGGATCAAACCCAGATGGGGTGTGTGCAAGGCAGCTATACACACAGGGTTTTTTGGATCATACCCGGCAGTGCTCAGAAGTTACTCCTGGTTCTGAGCTGAGAAATTGTTCCTGGCAGGCACAGGGGATTATGTGGGATGCCGGGATTTGAATCACTGTTTGTCCTGGGTCATTTTTTTTTTTTTTTTGATTGGGGGCATATCCAGCGACTCTTAGTGGTTACTCCTAGGTCTGCACATAGAAATTAAAAATTACTCCTGGCAGGCTCAAGGGACCATATGGGATGCTGAGGATTGAATCCCACCCAGGTAGGCTTTTACAAGGCAAATGCTCTACTTGCTATGCTATCGTTCCAGCCCCCAGAAGCGACACTTCTTGCCTAAGCTGAGTTCCTAGGTTCGGGACTTCCTATTTCCTATTTTACTGGTAGTAATATCTCTGAGAGGAGGAGATTAAAAATGCACAGAATGGGGGCCAGAGATATAATGCAGGGGTTAGCACTTGACTTGCACACATAGCTGATTCAGTTTTAATCCTTGACATCCAATATGGGTCCC
Organism: Crocidura indochinensis; assembly: GCA_004027635.1. Taxonomy (NCBI): domain Eukaryota; kingdom Metazoa; phylum Chordata; class Mammalia; order Eulipotyphla; family Soricidae; genus Crocidura; species Crocidura indochinensis. Next base: position 17,829 of record PVKC010004770.1, read on the forward strand.
TAATTTCTCTGGGAGTGATCCCTGAGCTCAGAGCCAGGAGTAAGTCCTGATCACTCTCAGCTGTGGCTCTAATTCAAAATAGTTTTTTTTTATTTTTAAGTTTTTTTCTTTTTACAAAGTTACAGATTTATGATTTATGAGTTTCTGGTGTACAATGGTCCAGCATCAATCCCTCCACCAGTGTTTAAATTGCTCAACTAATGTCTCCAGTTTCCCTCCCTCCCAACGCCCAAGCCTTTCTCAGTGATAGGCACTCCCACCCACATAGCCCTGGTATCCCACCCCAACAGCGATTTCTTACTGAAGATCAGTTCTATTCTTTGTATCTATTACCATCGAACATTTGATATTCCCCTACGAAGTTTCTTTATGCCCTATATATGAGAGAGATCAGTCTGTGTTCATTCCTTTCCCTCTTTCTGATTTCACTCAGCATGATCTCAGTATTCAAATATGCCCGTGTAGTATCAAGTTGCATGACTCCATCTTGTCATATAGCTATTGTGTGTATGTAGCAGTTTATTATCCACTCACCTGTTCTCTGGCACTTGGGCGATTTCCAGATTCTGGCTATTGTGAATAGTGCTGTACTGACATAGGAGTACAGATGGCTTTTCTGTGTTGTGTTATACTCTTAAGGTATATTCTCAGGAGTAGAAATGCTAAAAAATATTTAATTAAAAATTTTAATGGAGAAAAATAAAACACAATAGTGATCTGGCTAATGTTGAATAAGAATGAAATACAAAATGAAATGCCAGCAAGTTGGTCAGCACAAGTGAAAGGGCTTTGCTCTGAGAGCAAGTTGTGAAGTGTCTCCATGGGCATGTGCCCATGTCAGCCCAGGCTTGTAGGGGACAGCTGAGACTTCTTCACAGTGCCTGGAAGGCCTGTGGCTTCTTTGGCTGTGGGGACCGCAGGGCTCGGTCCCTGTCATTGTCGAGATGAGCTGGATCTACTATGTAAATAACTGATTTGAAAGGGCCTAACTGACCAAAGACTGGGCATGTGCACAGACATCACAGCGTAAAAATTCATGTTCAAAACAATCTGCACCACTGAGCCCCTCATGAAAGAGGAAACACTCAATGAATAGTGGCTTTTTTCCTTGTAAAAGAAATTAAAATAAAATGAAATAGACTTTTTAGTTTTGGGGTCATGCCTGATAGTGCTCAGGGCTTATACCTGGCAGACTAAAGGGGAGCTGTATGGAATGCTGGGGATCAAATCCTGGTAGACTGCATGCAAGGCAGGTATCCTCTCCATTGTACCTGATGGGATCCAGCCTCTACACCCCCCGTTGAATATCTTTAAAAATGTCAATAATGTTCATGCTTCAGATTGCTTTGGGTTTTTTTTGGGGGGGGGGTTGGGGGGGTCACACCCGGAAGTGCTCAGGGGTTATTCCTGGCTCCATGCTCAGAAATTGCTCCTGGCAGGCACGGGGGACCATATGGGGCACCGGGATTCGAACCGATGACCTTTTGTATGAAAGGCAAACGCCTTACCTCCATGCTATCTCCCAGGCTCCAGATTGCTTTCCTGAACCACAACTTCTCTTGCTCCTCAGATACTTAATGCAGAAAGCCTGCCTGACTGATTGTTCCTCATTTCTCTGATTTCCCAAGATTCGTCACCGCTGGTGTGAGCTGGTAGTGAAGCACAAGTACACGCGAGCCTATGGGGATGTGAAACGCTTTCTCCAGGAAGACCAGGTGAGTTCCTGAGCTGCCTGCTCATACTGTTGAGCACACGTGATACACTGTCCCTACTCTCACTATCCCCGGCTCTCCATCTGATTCACTGTTACTGTCTTTCTCAGATCCTGACTCTCTGTCCCCTTTTCCTTCCGTCCATGTGTGTGGGACTGTATATGATGTGTCTTGTTGCGGTAACCCAGTGGTGCACTGTGCGTGGCCTCAGCCAGCCATGGGGCCCTGGCCCATTAGGGGAAGGGTGGGCGTGCAGGAACTAAACAAAGAGGCTTGTGAGGGGCCGGTGTGCGGAGTCGTCAGTGAGGCTCCGTGTTTCACAAAGCAAAGGCTGACTTTGTCCTGAAGAAATGTCACATTTGCAAGAAGTGTCTGGGAATGAGAGAGGAATGTCTGGAGTAGGAACAGGATGTGGGCTTCCCTGCGAGCTTCGAGCAAGCTGTGGTTCCTGTGAACACAGATTACGGGCATCCATTCCCTGGGAAATGTTCCCATATTCGACTGCCATCGTTGTGCTTCTACTGGATAGAATCTGTGGTCTTTGATGGGAATGTGGGTGCCCGTGGCTCTGGGTTGGAAGATCGCAGACACACGCCTGTGACCTGGTAGCTGAGATTCAAGCCATTGTCCACCATGGTCAGGAGCTGTGGCCAGTCTATGTCCCCCTGGTCACCATCTGTAGTCCCGGAAATCACTCTGACATGCACACATCCCTCAGTGCTGGCCCTCCTGGCCTGTGCCTAGGCTCTAAGGATAGAATCGAGAAATTGGGATTTCCTGGGACATGGCAGAGAGGAGGGTAGAGAATGCACTTTCCCTGTCCTCACTTGGTGCACGTGTTGCCCACAGGAATATGCAGCATACAGGATGTGCGGGTGGATGTTTACTTGTGCGTGTCCATGTATCCCTCATTCCTGCCTTTGTCTCTAGGCCATGGGCATCTACCTCTATGGGGAGCTGATGGTGGGTGAGGACCCGCAGCAGCAGCAACTGGCTCACTCGTGTTTCCAGCTGACCAGGGAGCAGATGGACAGCAGCTGTGCTCGTGTAGTGGCCGAGATGTTGTTCTGAAGAGGTGACTGTCCCTCCCCTTTGTCCACCACTGACTCTTACCTGAAATGGATTCCTCTGCAGGGGCTGGGGCATCCAACCACTCTGTTCACAGGCAGTCCATGGATCTGTCACTGTGGAAGTCACAGGAGGAGGTGTGAGAGCCCCAGGATGGGGACATTGCAACTCCATCTTCTGTGTCCTCCTATGGACCCTCCATTGGGCCAGATGGGCAGTGAGGAAACCCTCAGCACTTTCCCCTCCCACCCCCACCCCATGCTTTCTTTTGATTCTGCTCAGACTTCTCAGGCTCAGACCTCAGAGTTTGTCTTTAAGAATTTTTGAGGGACAGACTAGGAGCTACCACATCCGGTGCTCAGGAGCCCTCTGCCGTACAGGGATTCGAAACAGAACTAAGGCGGCTGCATCCATGTGCAAGCAAGTGCTTCCACCATTGTCACATCTCTCTGGCCCCTGGAGGGGTTTTTGTTTTGCTTTATTTTGGGACCACACCTGATGGTATTCAGGGATTGTTCCTGGCTCTTAGCTCAGGATTCACTCCAGGCAGGCTCAATACCAGCACAGTACCAGGATTGAACCCACGTCAGCCATGTGCAAGGCAAGCACTCATCCAGATGTAGGATGAGCACTCTGTCCCGAGCACCTAGTTTTAAATGGATTTAAATGGATTTCTGCATTTTAAAGATAATTTAGCATCAAATCATTCATAAAGTTTATGAGTAATTTATGGGGGTTGTATTAAAAAAGGAGTATTTTTTTCCTTAATGTCATTACCATTTTTATTTTTCTTGAAGGTTTTACATAGTCTGCCTGGTTTTGTCTTTTATAAGGTACAGCTCTCCACTGAGCCTTTTTGGCTTTAGTGTCAGCTTTTGTGCTACACCTTGTGATGGTCAGAGGGTTCCTCCGGGATCTGTGCTCAGGAATCACTCTGTGCCGTGTGCTTCGTGGACCATATAGTGTGCTGGGAATTGTGTTATACAGTTGTGCTCTATTCCCTCCATCAACATTTTTTACATGTAGTATCTCTAAAAGCATGTTTATATGTTGACCTCTTATCCGACCGTTAAGCACTTGTTTTTCATGAGTTCTGTATCTTCCACCTCCCTGTACCATGCCTGAGTGTCAGGTCTGTGCCGGAACTCACATAGGGAGGAGGGGGAGAGTTGTTTGACCTATGTGCTGCTGTTCCTCCAGACAAGTGGAGTGTGGAGTTGATGGGGAGATGCCAGGGAACGCCCTGATTCTGTGCCAGAATGAGCGGCTGAGTGCAGAGACCTGCACCTACTGCTCCACTCAGGTTGCCCCCCCCCCCGCCCCCGGAAACCTGCATACCCTGAGGGGGGCATAGAGAGGCCAGATCCAGCTGTGCACCTTGACTCTCCTCAGACAGCTGCTCAACCTTGGCACGGCCGCTGTTACCGCACCCGATTTGCGTGCCCAGGACACCGTGGGCTGTGGTGAGGCCGCTTTGCTGGCTCCGCTCTGCTGCCCTGGCTGCTTGGGTTCCTGGCATGCTGATTTGTGACTTAAGATGAAAATCACATTGCCAGGGATTACCACGCAACCACGACCTTGGCGGCTGGTGGTTGCACTCGGAGACAGATAGACTCCTCTGGGGCTCTTCCTAGCAATGCCGGCGACGACCTCTCTGATGAGGTGCAGAGCTTAGCTGACTGGTGAACAGTGACTGGTTTCCGCCTTGTTCACAGTGGCTAAGTTCTGCACCTGAAGAGAAGGTGAGAAGGGGCCGGTTAAATAAGCAGAAGCTGCTGCCAGAGGCCGCCGTGGCCAACTGGAATGTGTGAAGCCTCCGTGCTGGGAGGGAGGCACGGGCCCAGATGTCTGAGAGCTGCTGAAATCAGGTGTGGACCCAGACCTGGCTGATGGGAGTGGGGGTGCTGCCTGGGCTGGTGCTTCTCTTTTGTATTTGCAGTCTAGGTCTGCCGGGCGCCTGGAGCTTGCTGCGAGGCCTCGTCCTAGCCGCATTGGACCCGCCCTCCGGTGCCTACTGAGCTGATATCAGTTCTCGTTTCACACACTGGCTCAGTTCAGCAGGAACAGGAGTCGAGCCCGAGAGCAAAACACCTTCCTGCTTGTGAGTGCCCGGAGCCGGGATCCACCCAAGAGCCAGGAAGCTGCATCTGTATGTCATATGCATGTGGGAGAGCCACGGCCCAACTGCGTGGATGGCGGCTTGTGGCCTGCTATACAGGCAGGCCCCGGTGCAGCGGGGCTGGCATGGACCCGCTCCAGGAGCCATGGGCTCCAGGGCTGCACCTCAGTGGGCTGTGGCCAGTCTCACTTTGTGCTGAACAGAGGTGCACAGAGTTGCTTCTGAGTAGTGATTGTTACACTGTGATGGAACAGTAAGTGCCGGTGCTGTTTTCCTTTGCAGAGAGATACCAGCAGCATCCTTTGAGTCTACCGGGGACTGCAGCAAGGACACCATCAGTGGGGACCAAGTTTATGGACATCACCTGCCAGCAGCAGTGCATGCCTGAAGCCTGAGCTAGCTGCTGCCCCCACCCCAGATGGGTCATCCCTAAGATGAATCACTTCCATGAGGTTAAGGGTTGGGGCACTTCTTAGGCACAGATGAAACTAATCTGAGACAAGTGGGGAAACCCATATATGTGGTTCTCGATGCATAGCTATGTGGATGCTGCACTTTCTGTGGAGGTGCAGGACACTATTGGTATCCTCTTCAGGCTCATTTCACAAAGAAGCTGCCAAACCTCCTTTTTTTTTCCATTAGATTTTTTTAGTGTTTCTGTTTCTGGTGAAAATACAAGATGGAGAGCTAAGATGTAGCAGTAGTAAAATGCAAAGGACTTGGTATTTGCATTCTTTTCTAATTAATCCATGATTGTTACAAGGAACGATTCCATGGGCTCATTGAGCCCGTGTTTTTCTTACAATCTACCTCTCAATTGTCTCTCTTTCCTTGCTTGTGCTTTTCACTCTGGAGAAGCCATGTTTTCTTGAATACACATTTTCCCTCTTTCTCTCTTCTGACAGCTTTCCAACCAGGTTTCATTCAGTATACCATGCATGGTTCACTGAACAAAAATGACTATTGTTTTACCCACTTGCCTTCCTGGTTCTTAGCTATGTGGGTTCCTGGGTGACTGACATACTGGTCTGTTTCTTCCTTCAGGCCAGAGTGCCATTCCTTCTGTTGACAGTGTAGGCCCCACACGAGTAATCCCTGCTGCTGGAGATGCCTGCACTGAGGCAGTGGTTGGAGCTCAGGTTGGCTCCCTGTGCTCTGCCTCCTTCACAGCCTTGGTCTTCCAAGTTTCTTCACAATGATTGCTTCTAGAAGATTCCTGGAAGCTACTTCTCAGCTGCACTTGTGCTGAATGTGAGGATGTGCTAGGGTGCCTGTGACTTAACAGGGAGCCATGGAGTAAAGTGCTTCTCTGCAAATCCCCCACCCCCATTGTCTACACAGGTGCCTACACGCAAGAGCATGGAGACTCCCTCCACTTATACTCCCCAGATAGGCTTTCCTGCTCACAACCTTGCTTGGGTCTTGCTTTCCATAGAAATACCTGGGCAGGGGCTGAAATGATAGCACAGTAGGGAGGGTGTTTGCCTGGCACATGGCTGACTCAGGTTCAATCCACAGTGTCCCATAGGGTTTCCCTAGCACCATCAGGAATGATTTCTGAGTGCAGAGCCAGAAGTAACCCTGAGCACATCAGGTATGGCCCCAAAATAACAAAAACCAAAACAATAAAAACAAATGCCTGGGTAGAAAACAGTAACTGACAAGGGGACTTATGTGAATTCTGTTTATGGGTCCTTCCACTGTAACTTTACCTTGTCCTCTTTCTTTGCATATTTGTTCTCATAATTAAAAATTAAAAAAGAAAAAGAAAACAGTAGCTGGCAAGATTGTGTGTGGGTGGCAGGTCAGCCCAGTGTTACTCCAGACTCAAGCCAGGAGGCTTGGTCAGGTATTTGCAGGAGCCTGTGTGGAGATTGGCAAGTGTCTAGAGTGTGCCAAAAACTGTGGAAAGGGTTGCTGTGGTAATTCTGCTGAGGCCGCAGAGCTAGGTTGGAGGAGCAACAGGCCTGTCCAGGAGTGTGCTGGCATTATGTGGGGACAAGGGCTGAGGGCACCTGTTTGCTCACACAGGGCAGGGCAGGTGTATAGAACACCAAGGGCAATTTAATACCTGAGCACCACTAGGTGTGGCTCCAAACAGCAATAAGATAAGTATCTGCTCCAAGCTGGGCTCTGTTAAGTGTAGCCTTCTAGAGTGTAGCTTCCCTTGAGCGGTTGCCTTAGTAAGAATTTGGTTCCCACTCCAAGACTTATGAGTCCAGTGAAGGAACAGCTGAAGAAACACCACTGACCAAGACGAAACTCACAGTGCTGAATCCTAGGGACCTAGTAGTCCCTTAGCCCCACCAGACTGGCCTAAGGAAGCTGAGCCATGTAGGGCCTACATTTGTCACAACCTCGGACATGCATCCTGAACTGCCAGTGGCTTGGCTAAACATCACTGGTGGGCCTCAGGCCTTCAAAATGCCCCCATTCAGAACCCCAAACACACTGTTGGGTGCTCTGAGAAGCAGTTTCTTTCCAGAGGAGAAACTCAGTTGGAAGTATGTGGAAGAGCCAAGTGTTCCAGCATCCAAGTTCGGAGGTAGATTGTAGCCAAGGTGTGAACAAAATGGTTTCCTTGGCACAAGAGTGACAGACATACTGTGTATGTTTACATTTGTGAGACTCTAGGCCTTTCTCTGTTTTACTTGCTCTCGAGGCCATGCCCAGCAATGCTCAGGGGACCAAAGGGGCTTGGACAGTTGGTGAGCTGCCCTGTGGCCCCTTCTATGCAAAGCATTTGTCATTCCCCATGCAGACTTGTGTAAAGGGTCACCGGACCTTGTCCCTCATGTGTCTGCCACTGCCCTACTCACATTTGGTCCAGCCTACTATGGGTAGATCATTCTATTCAAGTGTCTTTCTGGCTCTGCTACCTCTGTATGTGACCCAAATTAAAAAAGGAAATAAAATTGCTTTGGAACATGTTTTCGGAGTCATCTGTGTTTGTTTCTGGTGCTTGTATATAATCTATGTCTCTGCCACTGTCTCCTGAGTAAATGACTTTCTCCAAGGGTTTTGTGTAGGACCCTTAGATAGGAGAAAACGAGTTCTTTGTTGCATTGCAAACATTTCTACAGTTTATTTGTATTCATATGTGGGTTGTTTTTTATTTCTGTGTGGTCAGTTTTACTCCTTTGTCCTGGTTTCTGGGTCTGTGTTACACCCAGAAAGGCCCCTTTGTGGCCTGGCATGGATATGAATATGGCTGTTTCTCTTTCCCCTCACCTCCCATCTCAGAGTAGAGGTCTTTTCTGAGGCCATGACAGGGCTTTGAGCTGGTTCTAGCCAGGGATTTGGTTATGGGCAAGGCAGAGCCATGAATGGCTCAAAACGGTTTATGTGAATGTTTTATGTGAAAGCTGTATCAGTCACGAGCCCTCATAAACAAGCAGAACTGGGCTGGAACCAGCCTCCAATACTGACACTGAAGAGATGATGTTCTTATATCTTTATATCCGTCAAGTTAGATCCAACTTATTTCTCAGTATCATTTCCCTTTAAGCAAAATGTCTTTATCAGGGCCAGAGTGATAGCACAGTGGGTAGGATATTTGCCTTGCACAAAACTTACCTAGGTTTGCTGTCAGCATCCCATATGGTCTCCCGAGCCTGCCAGGAGTAACCCAAGGAGCCTATAGGTATGCAACCACCAAATGTCTTTTGGGGCCGAAGGATAGTATAGCTAGTTTAGCAGGGTGTTTGTCTGGCCAAGCCCCAACAATCATATGTTCCCTGAGCCTTCTAGGAGTGACCCTTGTGTGCAGAGCCAGGATTGAGTCCTGAGTACAGCTGGGCGTGACCTTAACCCTCATTCTGCCCCCATCCCAAGCCATCTCCAAATATCTTTATTGTCTTAATTGTCACAATCTCTGCAGGCATTTTTGGAGGGGAGACCTCAAGAGCCCAGAGGCGCTTCACCAAAACTCTGCCACCTGGTGGGGCAGCTCAGTTTGGCCCAAGGATATAGAACATTTTGGGCCCAGCAGGCTGGCAGCCACCAAGGTCACGTTGGCCTGAGTGCAAGGATGAGACATCAAGCTTCGGTGCTGCATGGTCTGCGACTCATCTTGAGCTGTCTCCTGGCCCCAGTACAGATTAGTTCCACATTTAGTGGGGAATGTTGTAGGCCTGGAAGGATTCCTAGCACTGGGAGATCTAATCATTGACAAATAATCAGTAATGCACGTGGTGTCTAGAAGGCTTGGGGTTTTATTAGAAATAATGGAGGGAGGGGCCGGAGTGATGTCATTTGCTTTGCACACAGCTGACCCAGGGTGGAGCACGGTTCCCCCGGTGTCCCATATGATCCCTCAAGCCAGGAGCAATTTCCCAGTGCAGAGTCAGGAGTAACCCCTGAGCGTCACTGGGCGTGGCCCCAAAACAAAAAAATAATAATAATAATGGAGGGAGGTCATGATTTGGGTTGGAGTGTATAGGTGCCATGTTAGCCATGAGCCCTCAACTGTGGGGTTCAGGGCAGCCTATCCAAAGTCCTATGGTTAAAGTCTTCCTGAAAGCAGTGAGGGGTTTAATAGTCACAAAGAGGGGCCAGAATTGTACTGCAGGGAAGATACTTGCCATGCACAGTCAACCTGGATTCCTTATATGGTCCTTTGAGCCTCATAAGAGCGATCTCTTAACAGGCCAGGAGTAAGCCTTGAGCACCCCAGGTGTGCTCTTAGACCACCTCCAAAATAAAAGGGAGCCACAAAATAGTCTAGGGTGCAGACTGATGGGCTTTGAAAGTCCTTTGAAGGCGTATGATTTCACGCTGGATGAGGCGGTACTTTATATTCACACAGGATGAAAGCAGTATGTTGTTCGCCTGGGATGAGGCGGAGTTTTCTTCACACGGGATGATACGGTATGTTGTTTGTCTGCAACCCTGGGGTCCCTGGCACTCACTGCAAGATCTGAGAAAGACTTTCTGGGGGACCCTTGCATGGAACTGGTAATGTAGTTGGTCATTCTGTAATGCAATTCATTGTCCACTGTAGTTTCCATCTGGAATGTCTGGAAGGAACCAGTAGATCAGTTGAGACTGCGGAGAGGTGCCTTTCTGTGAAACAGGTAGTGTCTGGACGTGATGTGGGACCAGGGTTCCCTCTGTGGCCTGAGGTATATATGCACCTCATAGTCACCTTGTACTCTCAGTGCAGCTATAAATGTGTCACCCCTTCCCCAAGCTCTCCTAGAAACATGGTTTCCAAGCAGGCCACCCAAAACCCCTAGTCTAGAGGTCATGTGGATGGAGGTGTCAGGTACCAGGACAGTAGGGGTCACAGTCAGTGCTCCCTGCGAAATCAGGAGAAGCTGGGCCTCTGTTAGCCTTTGCCCAGTGCTCCAGTGTCTAGGCCAGTGGCCTGTCCCTTTGCTGGGGCTCACAGACACAGCAGAAGGTGATACAGACAGCACCATTTCAGAGGCAGCCAGCTCAGCCTGAACTGGATGGTGCTGTTGCTCTTTAAATGTCCCTTTGACCAATGATTTTCACCAAGACTCTGGCTGATATTTTAAGATTCACTGTATTGTGAAAAAGACCAAAGCTCAGATTTTCCACAAAGATGAGATTATCCACTATTGAAAAGCTCAAAAGGGGGGCCGGTGGGGCCCGGGAGATAGCAAGGAGGTAAGGCATTTGCCTTTCATGCAAAAGGTCATCAGTTCGAATCCCGGTGCCCCATATGGTCCCCTGTGCCTGCCAGGAGCAATTTCTGAGCATGGAACCAGGAGTAACTCCTGAGCACTGCCGGGTGTGACCCAAAAACCACAAAAAAAGGGGGGGTGGGCGGTGGCGCTGGAGGTAAGGTGCCTGCGCTAACCTAGGACGGACCTCGGTTCGGTCCCCCGGGCCTGCCAGGAGCGACTTCTGAGCGAATAGCCAGGAGTAACCCCTGAGCGTCACTGGGTGTGGCCCAAAAACCAAGAAAAGCTCAAAAGTGTGAAACTGTCTGAACAGAAGGATACATGTGTATGTGTTTCCTACTCAAAACACCAAGTAGGAGATTGTCCTGGCCAGAGAGGAGCTAAGAGTGTGCCTATGAAGCTGTGCCCACAGAGGGGCCCCCAGCACCACCAGGGGTCACTCGAGCGCAGAATGGCCGCTGAGCACCAAGGGGTGTGGCCTCCAAAGGGAGAAAAAGAAACTTTGGGGAAAAGATGTTACGACTCTATGAAGAACCAGAGAGATCTGTGGGATAAACTTGTACAGCTGGGCTTTAGAAGGCTTCAAGACTTAAAGTCCATGTGACATTGTTCCTTTTATTAAAGACAAAACTTTATTGTTTGTGTGCCCATCCCCTTTGCTGCTGTACAGCTGTGGGGCTGGCACACATGTGGACATGCACATAGTCACAGGATGGGGCACCCCTGAAAACAGCATTCAGCATGGGGGCACTATCAGATCAGACGCATGCTTAAATGCTGAGTCCCTCAGGCAGGCTTATTTAATCAGGGTTCAGATGGCTTCATGACAATGAGTTACACAAAATTGTTTAAACTGAGCCCATGGAATTTGTGTGAAAGTATAGTGGGCAAAGAACCCTCACCTCTGGCACCAAAGCACAAGATGGTAAAGCTGAGAGAGCCCTGCCCACAAGGCACTTTCCTTGTATGTATGTATAAGGCCTTGGGCTTGAGCTCTGGGAGGCCACAGTTTCTGGTTAATGTGAATAGTGCTCTAATGAACATGGGAGTGCAAATTTGTTTTCTGCATTATTTTGGGGTTTATTTTCTGTATTCTCTTCTGCGCAGTTCTGCAGTGTTTGGGGGCCTTTTGTATAGATGCCAAGAAGTGCAATTGCTGAGTTATATGGAAGTTCAATTCTGGTTTTCTGATAAGTGTCCATGTTTTTTCCAAAAAGGCTGAACCAATCTACATTTCCCTGTATTCATGCCAACACTGGCCATTTTTTTCTTTATGATGTGTGCCAGTCTCATGTGGTATACTTCACTGTTTCTCAACTTTACATTTTCCCCAATGCAGAGCATATTCCACATGCCTTTTGGTTCACTATTATATGTTCATATTTTCTCCCCGTTTTTTGATGAGGATAGATTTTTACTAATAATAATACTAACTCTGTATGACATTAGTGTGTAAATATTTTCTCTGAGACTTTGAATTTTGGTCATTCCTTCCTTTGAACTTCAGAATCTTCTTAATTTAATGTAGTCCCATTTGTTTATCTTTACTGCTGTTTGTATGGCCAGTGGTGTTGATTCCTTAAAGATGCCTCTTGCTTTAGTGCCATGGAGAGTTCTGTATGTTTTTCTCATGGATTCAAGTCTGATACTGAGGTCTCATACCCATATTTATTTAACTTTCGTGCATTGTATAATAAGGGACCTAAGGATCTGAACTATTTTTTGCATGTGCCATATTCTCACCCACTCTTGTTGAAAAGACATTCCTTGCTCTACTTCATACTTTCTGCTCCTTTATCAAAAATTAGCTGTCTTGAGGACCTAAATCTAGATTCTTAATTATATTCCATGGAATTCCATGGAATATTCCATTCTATTCCATGGATCCAAAAGTGTCCTTATTTCAGTATCATGCTATTTTATTTATTTATTTATTTTTTTGGTTTTTGGGTCACACCCGGCAGTGCTCAGGGGTTACTTCTGGCTCCATGCTCAGAAATTACTCCTGGCAGGCACGGGGGACCACATGGGGCACCAGGATTCGAACTGATGACCTTTTGCATGAAAGGCAAATGCCTTACCTCCATGCTATCTCCTGGGCCCCAGTATCATGCTATTTTAATTGCTGTAACTTTGTATGAGAGTTTGAAGCTGGGGAGGGTAATGCCTCCCATCTTCTTTTTCACTAGTTTTTTTGGGGAGATGGTATTATTCTATAGAATGCTGTCCATTTCATTATGAATTTCAGGAGTGTGCATAGGTCTGCATTAACTGTATGCTTTCTGGTGATCTATGAACAGAAGATTTGTCTCCGTTTCCCCATGTCCTCTTGCTCTTTTAGTGGGGCTTTGTATTGTTTTATTCTATTTATTTATTTTTGGTATAGATCTTTCACCTCCTGTTAGGTTTATTTGTATGTACTTTACTGAGACACAATTGTGAATGGGATTTTTTTTATAAGTTTCTTTCTCTTTATTAGTTTTACATAAAAAAAAATCATTTTGTAGTTTGCCACTTTACTATACAATACTCTTGTATTCTAAAAATGCCTGATGCATTTTTGAAGACAGTAGATACTTGTTTTTCCATTCTCTTATTCCTGTTGTATTCTTTCCTGAGAACATTTTTACAAACACTTTGCATTCTAATCCCTAAACTATCTTGCCTAGGGGCCTCTCCCATCCTTGAGTATTTTTGTTAGGCGGACAAATTCCCACATCTCTCCAATTATTTTTTTTAAATGAAGACCATTCAGAAAACCCATAAAACAGCTGGGGAAATACTTCAGAGACTTGGATGACTGGGAGAGTAGGGAGGCCAGAGTAAGCAAAGTGGCTAAGCAGTCCAGTCAGGGCTTAAGAAGGAGCTTCAGGTTTTCCTAAGGTTCTTGGGCTCATAGGTTAGTGCTGTTTTCTCCCACAACCACCATGAGACAAGTTGGTGAATAGAAGGAAGATGGGCAGCCTGTGAATGTGGCCAGATTATATGGTGGGTGATGGTAAAAATGACAAACTTGAGGCTGGATCAGCAGGTTCTTGTCCTCAGGCAGTGTGAATAGAAAGTAGAAGATGGGAGACAAGATGGCCAATGCAGCAGAAACTTTAAGAAAAAGAAGGGAAGCTGGGGCATAGAGTCTCCATAAGTAGGGACCTGGAAAAAATCAAGCACCTCTTTTTAGGTTATTTTTATGAGGAGAGCACTCTGCATTGGGCTTAAGATGTGAAAATGGGGAGACCATAGGATGGAGGAGACAGGGAGTATGAGAGAATTTCCCTCTGTAAGTTTTGGGAGCACCCCTCAGCTACTTAGGGATTTTTCCCCTGAGGTCACCACTTCTTCTCACCCTGCCAGTTCCTGTGTCACTACATCAGTCTCTCAAATAGGAGCCATGCATTCAGTCCTGTGGCCTTGGCAAGCCTGGCTCTCAGATGGCACCTGCATTCTCACTGGCCAGGTCTGTCCACGCAGCTCTGTAAGGAGTTCTCTGGCCAGTTCTCTTGACTCAGGGGCTTCTACGCAAAGGCGATCCCATCTGTACAAGGTCTGGTCAAGAAAGCCAGTTATGTCCTGAGTGATCCGCTCAGTCAAAGCCATCTGCAGTGAGGATAGGAGAGAGAATTAAGATGCTGTCCACAGAGTCACTACCTGTCTACTAGAGCTCCTGTCCTGAAAGGCAGCCACAATCCTCACATCTTGTTCTATTTTTAAGGTCATCAGCAGAGCAAGTTCATTCTCCAGAGTCTGGTCCCTATATTAATTTCCCAAAGTGCAAGGGCCCAAACAGCCACATTTTCCAGAAGGTGACTACAAGCTTTGGGATCCTTTTCTGTGTGGAGCAAAGGGTTTGCTTTCAGCAGATAGCTGGCATGGCTAATAAGAGAAATCAGCACTGCAAGTGAAAGTTCTTCTCACATGAAGATTGACAATCTGGGGCTACCACTCAACTGTTTGTAATAAACATCTAGTTTGAATAGCTCAGAGGTTCAGGAAACAAGTCAAGACTGATAAATACAGCTCCAAGGCCACCTTAGTCATCTGTGTGCATGTACACACCTGTATATTTGCATACTTGTGTGTGTGCATGCCCCATTATACACATCACTCAGATGTAGCATGTGCCTGTGTAAATATGTTTGTGCAAGTCTGTGCATTTGCATGTTTCCATATGTGTTTGTATGTATGCATATGTATTTTGTGTATCTGAGTTTAGATTTTTGTATAAACATGTATCTTAGTACATGTATATGTCTGTTTTTCACATGTGTATGCATACATGCGTGTGTGTATGTTAGTATTATATATGTCTGAATGTATATATATTTCTGTGTGCATGTGTAGTAAGAGAGGTGGGACTATTAAAAGTTCACCATAAATAACATGATGTGTGTTTGAAGAAGGGACCATGAGGGGCCCGGGAGATAGCATGGAGGTAAGGCGTTTGCCTTTCATGCAAAAGGTCATCGGTTCAAATCCCGGTGCCCCATATGGTCCCCCGTGCCTGCCAGGAGCAATTTCTGAGCACGGAGCCAGGAGTAACCCCTGAGCACTGCCGGTTGTGACCCCCCCCCCCAAAAAAAAAGAAGAAGGGATCATGAGACTATGGTGAAAGAGAACACTGGTGGAATATGTAGTACTGGAACAGCATTTGTGTGTTTATCTGCATGCATGCATGCTCTGATCACATACGTGCACATATCAGTGGATGTATATGTGTATATTGATGTTAGGATGTATTTCAGAGCATCTGCAAGGACAGATATGGCTCAATGGCAGAGTTCAACCTCAGCACTGCAAACAAAGACTTGACTAACAGGTGGCTTTGAAGCCTTCATAGTGCCAAGGTGCCAAGATTGCAGAACCCAGCTACCAAGAGGTCACGGTGTTAAGGAAAACAGCCATAACACATTGGGATAGAAGCAGCAGAGTTGAGTTATGACATAAATGAGAATGCACATGCGCTGGAGGTTTCATGTAAAGCATACAGGCAGATAGGAGCACCTGGGTTTCTTGGGGAAAATGAAGCAGAGAGGTGATGAAAAGAAGTTGCTCTGCTTTAACATAACAGATCTGAGCCTGCCACTAGTGCTCCCTGCGCACAGAGTCTGGAGTTAACCTTGAGCACTGCCAGGTGTGGCCCCCAAGCTCCCACATCCCTAATTTTCATTTTTTAAATTAATGTGTTTATTTAAGCACCATGATTACAAACATGTTTGTAACTGGATTTCAGTCATAAAAAAATATGCCTCCCCTTCACCAGTGCAACCTTCCCACCACCAAAGCCCTAGCACCTCTGAACCTGCTTCTCTGCTCCAAGGGAATGAGACAGTAAGGAGCAAGAAGATTTGGGACAGTGAAAAAGAGGTACAAACAGGCTGCACAGGGCTAAGACTCCAGCTAGGAATGTCTGAGGCTTGGGCTGGCGATAGAGGTCAGTCACTGAAGATACTACCAGCACTTTATTCCTAAATTACCCACTGCTTTTTGAAATAATTAGATCTTAGAAGTTTTAGACTTGTTTACTGAAAAAATATACTAGAGATTATTATAAAGCCCCATCTTTTGTTTTCCCCTATCACTAATAATTTATAGCTACATATTTGTCATAATTAATAAAACAGTATGAATATATAATTTTATTAACTAGAAATCAGGCCTTTTCTGATCTCTCTTATATTTCCTCTGATGCTATTTTCTGTTTAAAGAAAGTACATAAGATATTGTACTATACTATTATTTTGGTTTTGGGCCACACCTGACTTTAGCTCAGGGATCACTTCTGGGGGAACCTTATAAGGTATTGGGAATTAATATAGGGCTGGCCAAATGCAAGGCAAGTGTATACCTGCTGTATTATCTTTCTTCCCTCAATACCATATTATTTTGTTTTTGTCTTGTTTGGGGGCCACCTGTAGCAAATCGAGGGACCATGTGAAGCCCAGAATTGAACTTGGACCTTCCAGATGCAGACCTTGAGCTCAGGCAATTAAGTTATCACTCTAGCCAATAAATATTGTACTTAGTTATCAAACCTCCTTGGGAGCCCTTTGGCTATGAAGTTTCTCAGACTTTCCTTAAATTTAATGACTTTGTAGCTTTGAGAATTTGTTGAGTATTAACATAATTAGTCTTGGAGAAGACTTCAGAGGTAAAGTGCCTCATTTTCATTCCAGTCAATCATGGTAAAAATATCAATATGATTATTCCTATTAAGGTTGACCCTGATCACTAGAAAAGTGAGTCTGGCTTTTGGTTTTAACTATCACTTAAACAAACCATGATAAACTCATTTCAGGGTTGATAACAGCCTTGGCCTGAAAGGCAACTGACAGACATTTCTAACATCTCACTCATATATGTCTCTAATCAGCCATGATGGTGGTGGGTTTGCGATTCTGAGCAACAGACCCACCTCAGTGGTAGGCCTAGTGGAGGTGCCCTATACACAGTGTATCACCCTCCTGTGGTTAGCCACTGA
>PVKC010004771.1:0-25568 GCA_004027635.1 Crocidura indochinensis
AATATATTAGAAACTTCTGAAACTGATTTATGATTGTGTTTTGATTTTTATTTTTTACTTATCTGTAGCTTTTTATGGGGATATAAATGTATTTATATAAGCTATATAGATAGAGAGATCCTGAATCATATCTAGTTGAAAAAGTATTTTAAAGGAGCTCCATTAAACAAAGCACAGAGTTCATACATTTCTTGAGTTATTAAATTCCTATGTTTTTCTGCAATCATCAGAAAAGAATATAAACATTGCAATACAAATCTTTCAAATCAGATAAATTTTCTTCAAACTTTGTAGACATGTATTTTTATGATTGGGCTTCAGATCACACAATACATCTCATGGAAGTCACACATGGAACACACAATCTATACACTCGCACACAAAACTCCTTTAATTCACAACCTTAAGCTTGACCAGTTTTGGTATCATACCCAAGCCTAGGATTATAAAAACACTCACTCCAATTTCAAAAGTATCCCTATATTTTTTTCAGTCATTATTTCTAGCAGATAACCACTTTCTTGGTTTCTCTCACCATCAGTTAGTTCTGTTTCCAAACTTTATATAAATTAGATTAATGTTTGTGTATTCCCTCAACTTTATACCTGTGACTTTATCTATGTGATATACATGAGACATCATGTAGTAGTGTATTTTCTTTCACTATAGTAGGACAGGGTTCATTCTACCATTGATGAATATACAAGTTGTTTATAACTCAGAATTGTTAGAATTAATATAGCAGAGTGTTTCTGCACATGTGTATGAATTGCTGTAGTATATATACACTGAGAGTGGAGTTGTGAGATTATTGACTAGTAGATACTGTAAAAAGCTTTCAAAGATAGAAATAGAAATTCCTATTAGCCATGCCATCCTGTTGTTTGACATCCTCATCAAATTTTAGTAGTATTATTTATTTTTATTTATTTTTGGTTTTTGGGTCACATTGGCAGCGCTCAGGGGTTACTCCTGACTCCACGCTCAGAAATCGCCCCGGCAGGCTGGGGGAGCATATGGGATGCCGGGATTCAAACCACCATCCTTCTCCATGCAAGCCAAACGCTTTACCGCTGTGCTATCTTTCCGGCCCCGTATTATTTATTTTTAAGCTTGCCGTTCATATGCATATGTAGTGGTTTTTCTTTGCAGTTTTAACTTCATAATTCACTTATGATTAACATTGAACTCATTTTAATATGCTTTATACATGTAAGTATCTTCTTTTGGAAAATTTTTAATCAGAAATTTTACCCATTTTAATTGAATTATGTTGACTTTTTAAATATTGACTTAATAAATCTTTTTGTAATTATACAAGCAATCATATCTAAAAGATATATTGAAAAGATCTATTAAAGTACTATGTTTCATGCTTTCATTGTATTTTCTATTTAAAAAATTGCAACAATAAAAATCACATATAAAAACTCTTATTAGTTCTTTTGTGTAACTTCACTAAGGTGAAGTGACTAAACCAAGGATAGAAACTGTAATATTTAAATATCTCTCACAATTGCCCTTCAGATGTGATACAAAACATTCCCCAAAGAAAGAAGTTTATTAATTCATTCTCACCTCAATGCTGAGTATTAATTTCAGGCATTTGGTGAGAAAATATTTCAATTTACATTATTTGCTTACAAATTCCATCACTTCTGGTGGGCTTGTGGCAACATATGGGATGCCAGGGATAAAATCTGGGTTGGCTGTATTCAAGGCAAGTACCCCAGCTCCAGTAACATACTTTATTTCATACAAATTTAGAAAACTTGGGAAAGAAAAACTAATATTTATTTATATACATTTATAAATATATCTATAAATATTAATAAATATAATTTATATAATATGTTATATAATATATAATTAATATTATTCATTATATTCATATATAATATATTATATATAATAAATATATAATGTGAATATATATTTATGTATATTTATAATGTGTGCCACCCTAATTTTGTATAAACACTTTTATTTTTATTATTAGTTTTTAGTTTTTGGGTCACAACTGGTGACACTCACCTGTCCTAGGTTAGTCATGTGCAAGGCAAACTCCTACAGCTGAGCCACTGTTCCAGCCCCATAAAAGTTTTTATATAAAAATATAAAGTCTTGCTATTAAAATTTATAGCAAAGGTACAAATAAACTTGATTTTCTCTATCTTATTTTCAACTATTTGTAAAATAGTCAGCTAGCACAGACTTTATTTGGTAACAAATTCATTCTTTAAACTATTATTCTTTCTTTTTAAAACTAATTGATCAAAAAATTAACCACTATTGGGCAAGGTTTTTAACATCCCTGGCCTCGTATTCTCCGCTTTAAAACAAAATAATATTCTAATTTTGAAGTACCTAAGTGAAGTGTCTTCTCACAAATCACTAATACATTATATATAAAACAACACTTAAAGGAAAATATTAAATATTTATATAATTTTCAATCATAGATTGGATTGAATCAAATTTAGTCAATTAAGCATTGTATTCAAGAAACTAGAAAACAAACACCACTAACGAAAAAGCAGAAATAATTCCTAGAATAAACATGGAAGTTAAATGATCAAAAACCATTAATTGGTATAATTATAATTAAAATCAAGCTGTTATTTCTTAGAAAAATATCAAATGCAACGAATAATCTGTTAGCTAATGTATCAGGTAAAGTGAAGAAAGCATTGATACAAATTTTTTATTATCAAGATTACAAACCAGGGGCCCGGGAGATAGCATGGAGGTAAGGCGTTTGCCTTTCATGCAAAAGGTCATCGGTTTGAATCCCGGTGCCCCATATGGTCCCCCGTGCCTGCCAGGAGCAATTTCTGAGCATGGAGCCAGGAGTGACCCCTGAGCATTGCCGGGTGTGACCCAAAAAGGCCAAAAAAAAAAAAAAAAGATTACGGACCACAAATGCAAAAGAAAATTTAAAAATGTAATTTTTCCTTATTCCTAAGAAAATGCACACTAGGAAATGGAGGAAATAAAATGTTTCAGTGTTTAAGTTACAAAAACAGACACTAGAAGATCAAATAGAAAACAACGCAACTAATTACCGAAAAGAAGGTTGCTAAACACTTTACTCATGTTTCTCCTCTCCAAATGCTCCCCCAAGAAAGGACCAGGTCTAATTTCAGAGGAATTTTTCCTGGACTTTAAGAAACAAATTACTTCAACGTTATTCAAGTGATTCCAAAGCTTAAACATAAAAGGAAAACTTAGAGAGTATTGTTTATAATTCTGACATGATCAAAAATAGAAAAAGATATTGCATACTAAGAAGTGCATAGCAACTCAAACCTTTTAAAGCATAAATACTAATAAAATATTAGTAAATAAAATGTAGTCATTTAACAGAAATATAATATAAATTATCTATTTCAAGAATTTAAAGAGAGTATTATTAGATGTTATAAGTGATATTTTAGGAAAATAGGAAAAGTCTAATTATCTTCATGGTACTGGCAATAGTTCAAGATTGCTATAAAAAGAGCTTGAATTTTTCTATACTGTTGATGGTAGAGTAAATGTGTACTACTTCTTTAAGGAACGGCAGTTTCTTTGGGCAATGTCTGTAAAATGTAATATACTCTGTAATCTAGAAATATGCTCATAGCAATGCATAAAGGCTTTCTAACAGCCTTGTACAAGAATACTTGTAACAATCAAAAGATGAAAAGAAGCTAAATATCTAGCAGTAGTAGGTGAATAAATAAATTGTTATACTTATCTACAATCTGCAATTAGAATAAGCAAATGTGGTATGTGACATAATGTTGAGCCACAGAACACATATTTCACTGCCCCATTTATATAAAATTCCAGGATTTAGCACTCATTCTCTTCATTGCTGCGTTCTCAGCATTGCCAGGTATCTGTCCTTACAGGTCATGGTTTATCCTTCTGCCTTACCTTCTTTTTATCCAACATTATGTCATAATCTTGAAATTTTAAGATCTACAGAGATAGTTCTCCAACACCTTGGCTCTGCTCCTCTATGTCCAATCATCCTGTTCTCAACTCTGGATCCTCCACATATTATAACATTCCATCACCCCAGCTTTAGCTTTAAGGATTGCTATTATCTGACCACCACCAAATGTCTTTTTTGTTCTATCTCTATATATTCTTCTACATCTTTATCTCTTTCCACTAAGGGAACCCAAATAGCATTATTGGCATGATGATTTCATTTGTATTATTCCTTCCTTCCTTACTCAATTAAATTTTATGGTCCACAGTTATGACACTCTTTTATTTAAGCCTAAAATCTCTTGCTCCCTCACTTTGTGCTATTGACTTTTTTTTCTCTTTTTTTTTATTTAAACATTTTGATTACATATATGATTGTGATTAGGTTTCGGTCACGTAAAGAACACCCCCTTCACCAGTGGTATTGACTATTGATTGAATTAAAAACTGTTAGAAAAGAAAGGAGATAGAGATTTATTTTTTACCTGCTATTGTCATTCTGTTTTTATTTTCTTATTTTATTTTTTATTTTTAAATTTTTTATTTAAACACCACAATTACAAACATGATTGTAGATAGAGATTTAATATCAAAAGACTATGTAAAAATCCTATAGTCCTGAACAGGAATGGGAGTGGGTAAGCGACTGGGAGACTGCCTACCGCCACTCTGAGAAGACCCCAGAGTATTAAAAAAAAAAGTGTCCCTGAAAATTTTGTTGGTTTGGTTTCTCTAGTGAGTAATGAAGTAATGAAGTTGGTCCAAAGGCATGATGGGAGTTGTGGAGTGTGGATGCAGCTGCCTTTTTGGCAGTGCCTGATCTCAGCCTTCTCTGTTCCCATGTATCAACTTGTTTCATAAAAATCCTCTCAGTCAGTCCAGATATGAATCTCAGTGGCAAAGTATATGCTTAGCATGAGGTGAAGCCCTGGGTTTCATTCCCCCAGGACCCAAGATACGTTTTAAGATATTTCTCACTGTCCTTTGTGTCTCCTGTTTCTTTATAATATACCTAAGCCCTAAATTAACCTACCATTTAATTTATCCTAGTAGGGATATGCTACATTTCCTAAATATGTGGATTTAGGTTTTTTATTGCTTCTGAATAATTATTCATTACTGTTGCTTTATTTTTTAATTTATAATATCTTTATTTAATCACCATGTTTATAAACATATTTGTAGTTGGGTTTCAGTTACAGGCACTCCCTCAAAGAAAAAATACAAGTGGCCGAAAGGCACATAAAAATTACTACAGGTCACCAATCTTCAGGAAGATGCAAATCAAAACAACAATGAAGTACCATCTCATTCCACAGAGACTGGCACACATCACAAAGAACAAGAACCATCAGTGCTGGCAGGGATGTGGAGAGAAAGGAACTGTCATTCACTGCTGGTGGGAATGTCATTTAGTCCAATTTTTATAGAAAACAATATGGAGATTCCTCAAAAAATGGAAATTGAGCTACCATAGGATACAGCTAAACCTAGGAATATACTTTAGGAACACAAAAACACAGCACAAAAATGCTCTCTGTGTGTTTATATTCATTGCATCACTATTTACAATAGCGAGAATCTAGAAACAATCCAATTGCCCAACAACAGAAGAGTGGCTAAAGAAACTGTGGTACATATGCACAATGGAATACTATGCAGCCATCAGGAAAAATAAAGTCATGAAATTTTCCTATACACAGATGGACATGGAAACTATTATTCTGAGTGAAATAAGTCAGAGGGAGATAGACATAGAATAGACTTACTCATCTGTCAGATTTAAGAAAAAAAAGACTGTATTGTAACAATACCCAGAGATCATAGAGATGAGGGCTGGAAGTACTGGCCCATGATACAAAGCTTACCACAAATACTGATGAGTGCAGTTAGAGAAATAGCCAAACTAAAACTATCATGACAATTGTAATGAGTGAGATAAATTGAATGTCCATTTAGAATACAGGTAGGGGGTGGGAGGAGGAGGGTAATGGGGGACATTGGTAATGGGAAGGCTGCACTGGTGAAGGGGAGTTTTCTTTTCAAACCCATTTCTATATAAGTGCAGACAAAGTGTATCTTATAACATTGCAATGTGAAGCACCACCCATTTAATTGATCAATATTGTAACAGTTCTATGTTCACATTATTATGAAAAATAAGAATCCATATATTCAACAAAATATTTGAAGATTTAAATAATTAAAATCCTATTTGTCATTCCATGCTGTATGCAAGCATTGATACATGGCTGATTGTTGTGTAATTTTTATAATATTGTTTTTGCCTGTCAGGGATGACAGGCAAAAACAATATTACAAAGATTAAACAACAGCTGATGATATGTGGAATGAAAAGGCAATTTCAAATGGTGACTTTTAGTTAGATGAAAGGATTTGTTTGGTTTTTTTTTTTTTAGCTGCTCACACAGTTGGTGAGGCCTCTAGAATGATAGACATCTCAGTGGTTCTGATGGTGAATATCTGTGGGAGAATTGCAGGAGGATGGGAGTATCAGAAAACAAGACACCAAGAAACTGTGGGAGGGCAGGAAGCGGTTTCTCTCTTTTTCATCTCCAAAAGCCTTAAAAGAAAGTGGGCAGTGTATTACATAAGGAGGAAATTAAAGATAGATGAGGACTAGGGCCTTAATAACATGGATACCGTGTGGCATTTCTTTCCTTCTTTTAGGATAGAGATTCTTTGGCTGTGATTTAATCAAGAAAGAGTCCATACAAAGCGAAGACCATAAGCAATAAAAATCTCTTAAAGGAAGGATGTGTCTGGTCAAGCTTTTAGAAACCACCAAAAGTCTCCATGTGTGCCCCTTTGCTGTTCTAAAAAGGGTGTCAGCTCTTTGAAGCAAATTGTGTTGTTTTAGGCAATACACCAAAGGGTGATGTAAACCTTGAAGTCTGACAAGTCAGATCTCAATTCCAACTTTTTCTCAGAAAACATTGCTTTGTCTATTAGAGTAACTTTCAGAAGATACAGAGGAAGAGAATTTTATTAACTGAGCTAATAAAGCATTAGTATGATAGAGAAAAGCTCAAGTTGAGATAGCTGAAACTCTTTTATATTTATATATTTTTAAAAATTGTATAATCCCATATATAAATTTAAGGTTATATCCTGTAAGACTAAAATACAAGGAGGTTATGAGTAGAGTAGATTTCATGGGAATGCCTTCTGATATTTTCAACTAGATGCGGACATTAAATATTTTGGACCCACACCTGGCAGTGCCCAAGATCTACTCCTGGCTTTGTACCCTAGGGACAACTTCCAGAGGGCTCAGGGACCATGTGAAGGTCAGGGATCAAAGCCAGTTCAGCTGCACACAAGGCAAGTGCCTAACCTGCTATACTCGCTCTCCAGCCCCAAAGAAATAGCTTTAAATGCTTACTGTTTCGGTTATCAAGGTTAGAGGGGGTTATAAGGATGAATAAAGCAAATACCCTTGTAATTTAGAAAAAATACATGTAATAAAAATAATATTAGAGCATAAAATTACAATATAGTAAGAACAAAGGCACATAAATATGTTATAGTTTACCACAGCAGCAAACTTTATATAAAGCACACTATATAAACCCTGGTATAAAAGCTGTGTGTCATCACAGCAAAGAAAAACATGAGCCACTATCTGAATCCATGTAAAATTCTTATCTTTGACTAGAGGAAGCTGGGAAGAGAGGATTAGTTCTTGCTACTCTTTAAATGCCTTTGATGTTGCTACCAAGACACAATGAGAATAGATATTCACAATTTTCCAGGGAATTATTTTAGTAATATAGGAAATGATTTAGAATTTGTAACATGTTAATTCTAAGTTACAGATTCACTGCTTAAAATGCAGTTAATGACCTGTTTGTTAATTGTTCTGCAGCCATTATAATTTTTATTTTATTCTAAAAAAATAAAAAAACTTTATTCCTTTAATATTAAATGCTTGAGTGCTATGTTTAGAATGGCCAACATAGGTGACAGTTCCAAACAACATTTGAAATTTTGGGTGGGAGAGTCACATTATTCACCAAATATTCAATAGTATACAACACTGGTAAGTCTAAAACTGTTCTTCATGATCATCATGTTCATTTTTTTATAGTACCACAAAGTGTGTGTGTGTGTTTAACAATATCTACTGTTTTCTTCAGTGTTCTTTCTCCTTTTGCTATCTGGAATTTTTAATTTCTGACCCATTCACTTTCTTCCTTTCTCACTCTACCAACTTTTATGTGTCTTATCTATCCATATTCATTGCCTGGACTTTTATAGAAAGCATTTCTCTATACCTCTATTAAACTAGGCATTTTTCCTTTCTTCTTGGACTAACTAGTTTCACTGTTATTCTAATTCCCAAGCTCTAGACTAGCCCTGTGTCCTCAAAGATATCTTGAACATATCTCTCCAACCACCTCCTCTGCAGCTAACATTCTCAGTCTAATTCTTTTGTTTATTCACAGGAATTAAGTCACACATTGTAAGTCACTGTGTTCTAAAGCCATAATTTCTGTCCTCCCTATGCTGCTCCCCAATGATGTTAATAGATTCTTTTTTCATGTAAATGAGGAGCCATTGGAGAAAGTCAATGCACAGTATCTGTATTTTTTAATATAATTTTTATTTTAATCATAGTGGATTACATATCGTTGACAATAATATTTTAGGTGCATATTAACATAAAATCAGGGGAATTCCATCACCGAACTATCCTCCCTCCACCCCCGTTCCCGTCCTTCTTCCCATATCCTCTTCCCTTACTCCCGGGGCTGCTAGAATAAGTGGTCTCCTCTGTGCCTAGCTTACTACTTAGTGGTCTTACACCTGGTTTGGTCTTGGTACCTCCCTTATTCTCCCCATCCCTAATTGGGAGGCGGGACTAGATAGTTCAAGTTATGCGGTTTTGTTTGAAGAAGAGAAAAGTAATAACCTGGAGAAAACAAAAAACAAAAAAAGAATCAGATACTCCGGAAATGGGCGGAGTCCTTCTAGAGGCTTTCATTGTTGGTTTGAGAGAGTATATGTATTTTTTTTTACTTAAAGAAAATGCATCACATCGTTGACATAACTGATCATAAAACATTTGTTTCAAGATGATGGATAGCAAAGCTATTAAAAATAGAAAGAAAATAGAAAACTAAGAAAATAAAATGGAAGAGAAGAAAAAGAAAGAAGAAAAAGTTCAGTAGCAAGTATATTTGCAAAAATTTGTAACTTCAATAAAGTCATTAATACAATAGCAGAATGTTTAGTAACCTATTTTTTAATATAAGAGATTAAAACTACAATAAAAAGTGTGGCAGTGGATGTTGTTTGCCTAGGGACAGCAAAATATGGGAGAAATAGAAAAAAAACCTTTGGGCTAAAACAGGGACACCTTACCCATGAAGTATAGTGGCATAAGATCAATGCCAGACTACAGGCATTCTAGGTTGCCCAATCCTGAAGTCTTTCTCTGTGGTACCTGTAAAATCTCTTCACAATCACAGTTGTTGCTGTCAGGTTTCTATAGTTAGAGATCCTGGTTTCTGTACAGATCCTATGTCAAAGTCAGGGTGATGTGGAGCATCTTCTGGTTTCATCTCACCATTAGGTGGCAATGCAGAGAGCCCTGCCCTGAAAGCAGTTGTTGCTATTACTAAGTCACCAGGGTGTCATATGAACCCCCTCTGGAGAAAGTCAATGCAAGGGCAGCAGTAGGGCCTTCCCTGGTAGAAGTTCAATTCCTGGTGATGGTGTAGAAAACCATGGTGTTTCCACAAATGGTATCCAAGATTCGGGGGTGAATGGTCAATGTCCGATCTTCTGAAACCTAAGGCAAGTCACTACAAGTGTTTAGGGTGTAAAGCCCCACTGCAGTATAAAAATGTATGTGTTCCTGTCTCTATTAGATAAAAACTTGTTTGCACACATAAGATTTCCCCATTTAAATGCCTACACAGAAAGGAATAATGCCACAAGGTATTACTGGTGCAAATGGGGGTAGAGATAACAAACCCCACAGTCCCCATAACATGGCTCTAATGTGAACTCTAAACTCTAGTAAAACTTATCTACTAGAATTCCCTAATAAAAAGATGCAATCATGGGGGGAAATTTGCAGTTACATAAAAAGATAATTAATAAGGGTATACCTATTAAGTAAATACATCTAAAGAAATATTCAAAGGAGATATACAAATACCCCTTTAAGTCTTTTGAAATAGTTGGGTGGGGGAATAAAATTCAGAGCACAGTTTCAGTCTGAGATTGGTCTTGTGGAGTCTAAAAAATGGCTCTCACCAGTCACATATCAGAAAATGTCCTTGAGCCAGGGGATTCTCAGAAACTGAATCTGGTAGCAAGTAAAAATCCACAGTGAAAAGAGGTGGGGGGGGAAGGAGCTGCTGAGAGCAAATCAGCGGCAATGGAGTATCAGCTTCTTCTCAGGCTGAGAATCTATCTTTTTATTTTGGGAGCTGATTGGCAGCTGGCTGGGATGGGGAAAATGCTCTGCTTCATGAGGAGTTAAGAATTGAGGGTCAAAGGGTTAAATGGGGGAAATAACAAATGGGGGTTGAGAGAGTGAAGAAAAGAATTTGTAAGGTGGTAAGCAAAGCAGAGAAGGGGAGAAGGAGGTGTTATATATAACAGATGGAAGAAAATATAGACATAGAAATACATTATGCATATTATAGATGGACATTAGACAGGCATTAGGATCTGTTTGAGGATGTTTTTAACCCTTCCTCCCACTTAATGAGAGTTTTGCTGGGTAGTGGACTCCAGGTTGAAATTTCCTTTCATTCAGTAGTTTGAATATGTCATTCCACTCTTTTCTTGCCTGTATTATTTCAAATGGAAGATCTGGTTTGAGTCTTATGTTGTTTCCTTTATACTTGAGGCTTTTCTTCTCTCTTACTGCTTTAAAGAGCTGATCTTTCTCTTTTTTTTTAATAAATGTCATGGTATTGTTCAGTTATGATCTATTTTGTTTAGCATTCTTTTTGCCTCTTGGATTTGTAGAGAAACCTCTTTCTCAAGGTTGGGCAAGTTCTCTTCTATTAATTCCCTCACTACTTATTCTTCCCCTTTCCCATTTTCTTCCCCTTTGTAATCTATGATTTGGAGATTATTTTTCTGTCTTTGTTCATTAAATACCTTACATTTTCTTTCAGGGTTTTGTCTCTCCTTTCTTTTTAGACTTCTTTATCCTGACTGGCTTGTAATTTATCTTCAAGTTCGTCTATGTGATTCTCCTCCTGTGTAATTCTACTATTGTGGCTTGCTAACATGCTTTTTAGTTCCTTCTATTCCATGTGTATGGATTCTCTCATCTTCTGAAAGAGCTTTTCCTTGAGTTTGTTGAATTGTCCATCTACAGAATTCTTAATTTCACAGCAAGTGACTTCTTGATTTTCATTGCTAAACCATTAAGTATTGATTTTAGGTCCTCATCTATAAGGTTCAAGTGCTTGGGTGGACTTGAAGATTTGCCAAAAATTCTCTCCATACACCCTACATTAGATGTCTTCTTTGGCTTCCCCATGGAACTTTGCATTTAGTGGTTTGAAATGCTAGATTTCTCAGGCTGTTGAAAGAAATGCTAGATCCAATCTGCCAGGAAGTCTATATAAAGTGAAATGACTTGGGAAAATTTGGGAAAATGAGGACTGATGGGAAGGAAGGAAGAATTCTGGGAAAGACTCAAAAAGACATCCCCATTTGCATTTTGTAAAAGGGATTAAGGAGTGAGGTTCCTTATTCCTTCCTCAGCAGCAACCTGGCTGGCCCCAAAGGACAGATGGACAATGATGGCCCTCGAACCCAGAAGGAGACTGAGGGAAGCTGAAGAGGAGAGGAGGCCCTGTTCATTTGAGCTTGATAGAGGGGATTAGAACTATAGTTTCCCTGTTCCCACCCAGAAACAGGCCTCATTGTCCTCAGGAAACAAAGATTCAGCAATCCCAATGCTGTTAATAGTTTCTTTAATTCAGCTTTTATTGGTGCTGCACTGATCCACCTCCCACTACCACCTGTCCCGCTCACACACCCAGAAACTTTTAAACCTGGGAATTTTGAGATACCTGGAAACCTAGAGACCAATAAATCTAAATTCTTCATTTTATAAATAAATGGAATAAAGTACAGTCTAAAAATGACAACACAACTTATAAAAAAAAAAAGGTGTGACCAGAAAAGGAGCACTCTTAATTCTTTTTTTAAATTTTTTATTGAGACAATTGTGAATTACAAGTCTTTCACAGTTGTATTTAAGGCATATAGTGACAGTGAAGTAGAACCATTCACACCACCAGTATTGGGCTCCACCATAGTTGCCAGTATGCATCCTCTACCTCTTCCCTGAGCCCCCTGATCCACTAGTGTAATAGGTCCATTTTGTGTTTAGCTTGTTATAGTTTGGGTCTCGATCATTGTCTTTGACTTTGGCTTGGGTATTTGGTTCTGACCATATTTTTCCACTCAGTGCACCTGAGACCATCTGAGTGCACTGGGTCCCACTCACTTTTTTTTCTTTTCTCAATTTGTAGGAAGACAGAAAAATATGGCAGAACAAAGTAATTCATGTTCTATGGTTCTGTAAAAAAAGGCAGAGGACCCTATTTAGAAGACATAAATAAAATTTAAAAGGGGGGAGGGCAAATATCGCAAGATTTTTTTTAAAAAAATTTTTGTATCAGTGCAGTAAATTTTGGGGAACTTAGAAAATTCCCTTAGTCTAAGAGATACAGGGTGTTTCTACCCATGAAGCATACTCTCATAAGATTGACTACATGCTCTGGGCATGTTAGTTGTCAAATTCCAAAGTTTTTCTTTATAGTCCTAGGACAAGTTCTACTCAGCCACAGTTGTCACAGTCATTTTTCTGTAATTAGAGATATTGATTTTTGTACAGATCCTAGGACAAAGCCTGGGTGTCATGGAGCATCTTCTGATTTCATCTCACCCTTAGGTGGCAAAGTAGGGAAACCTGACTTTAGATCAAGTTGTTCTGTTTCCTCATCATCAGGGTGTCATATGAATATACCCTGGAGAAAGTTAGTGTCAGAGCAGCACTAGGGCCTCTCCCAGGGAGACTTTGACTCATGGCGCTGGTGCAGGAAACTGTGCCAATTTTAAGGTTGGGATCTGGGTTCAAGTTTGAATGGTCAATGTCCAATCAATTGTCAAGTCTTCATGACATATGTTTAGGGTAGAAGGTACCCCTCTGCACTATAAAATTTATGTGTTCTTATTTATATTAGATAGAACTTCTTTCTATACATAAGATTTACCCATTTTAATGTGCCTATGCAAAAAGACACAATGCCCTATAATATTACTGGTGCATTAGGAGGTAAAAATAACTAGGTAGAGGGTCTGGAGCAGTGGTGTAAGCGGTAAAGTGTTTGCCTTCTACATGCCTTCTACAAGCTAAATCTCCTGGTATCCCATATGGTCCCCCAAGCCAGGAAAAATTTCTGAGTGCATAGCCAGGAGTAACCCCTGAGTGTCACTGGGTGTAGCCCAAAAAAGCAAAATAATAATAATAATAATAACAACAACAACAACAATAACAATCAGCTAATGTTTCACTATGTTTTGATCTGAGCTAATATCCCAAGAAAGACTTTTTCTACTAGAATTTTCTACTAAGCAGATCCTCCCCCCAAAAGATGGGGGAAACTACCTCTACAGATGGAAATGAACACTAAGAATTATAACTATCAAGGAAATGAGTCTACAGAAATATACAAAGAAAATATAGATATTCCCTTGAGATTGCTTGAGAAGGGAATAACGTCCGGGGCATATTTTCATTCCACAACGTGGTCTTGTGGAGTCTGAGAAATGGTTCTCAGCAGTGATCAGATAGTGTCCTTAAGCTGGGGGTATCTCTGGAGCTGAATCCAGTAACAATCAACTGTCTACACAGTGAGGAGAGGTAGAAATAAAAGGGCCTCATCAGTGGTGCAATCAGTTAGCACGTGGTACTTATAGAAAACTCTAACTTCATATTTCATTGTGTTTTGTCTCTCCAAATCATGGGATATTATTACTTCAACACCCTTTTTATTAAAAATAAATATTCTCCAACTTTCTTGATATGTACTCCAATATGTTGGGGGATATACTGAATCCATGATATCAGTTATTCTCCCTTTTGTTCTATTAGCATACTCTTCTTTCCAGAGTCATTTGTACATGTATCCATATACTCCTCCATTCAACCATTTTATCTCAGAAGATGTGATTTTCATCTTTCAAAGGAAATCTCTCCTCTCATTATAAACCTGCTTCCCCTTTAATTGGACTTGGAGTCATCATCTGTTTTCTAAGGGATCCTACACTTCTCTTCTCTTTAAACTATTTCCCAACAAGCTTCTCACTTTCTTCAGGAAATTCCTGGGCTTACAAACACCCTCAGGTATAGGTCATGGCAAATGGTTTCAACTTGGGAGAAAGGTGTGCAATAGCAGGGAGAAAAGAAGGAACAGACCTAGGCATGATGCATATTCGATAACACTACAAAGAAATCATGGCTTGAGAACGTTTGCCTTATTGAATGGCAAGATTATAATTCTTGTATTCCATAATTTCTAGGATAAGAAGAGTGTCAGTAGTTTTCCCATACATGTAATTTTTATACTTACTTATTCATTCTTTAATGTCTAGTTTTATTGTTAAATAATGTTTCTGGAACTAACGTTAAACTAATTAAGCCAATATTTGGACAAAGAATTTTTTTGTGTCTAAGTATATTCCAGTTGATACTGATGTTTTTTGTTCAGGGACACTTTCAGAAATACTTCTCTAGAGCATGATCTGTGATCAGCAGCAGCATTTATACTTAGGGTGTGTTCTAGGTGCAGAACATAGCCCAGAAACTGCATTTCCATCAGCTCAATATAACATATGTAGATTACAATTTAAGAAGTTCTGCTCTAGATCAGTGGTCCTCAATTCTGAATAGATGCTAAAATCTCTAAGACATTTTTAAATATATGGATTTCTAGATTCCTCCTCTGAAGTTCTGCTAATTTTGAACTGAAATGTAATTTAAGCATTTATATATTTTTAATACCTGAGATCTTGTTAAAAGCAGTGGTTGAAAAAAAAAACACTGGTTTGAATTAAATAGGTTTGAGATTTGGCTAAAGTTCTATATATATTTTTATAAAGGGGGCATAGAAGATGCCACTTTTCTTAAGTAACAATTTATTCCAGAAAGCACCATTAATACTCTCTCACTCCCCAAATTCCACACTCTATTTTCAAACTTTATTCATCTTAATTTTTGTATGTATTACCAACTCTTTCTCTTTTGACTGATTGTCTCACCTTTAATGACAAGCTGTCATAAAATAAAAATCTTTAAAAACTACTGATTCTTGATTCCCAGCCCAAGTATTCTGAGATAATTGTGATAATCCTGAAATTAAAATGTTTCTTTCTAAAGATGGCCTCATAGGAGCAAAGATTTTTTTAATGTTTCAAACTATAGATTGTTATATTTATGCTATGTAGTATTATTCAAAAATTTTCATACTTCTTGATTATTTTTTAATATCAATCTGTTGCTACTTCTACACTTTTTAAAATCATTGACAATTTCTTCATCACTACTATGTAGAAACATGATTCTTTTTTTAAAAGCTTATAACTTAACATCTAAACTTCCCTATCTGGCTTTTTTGAATTCCATATTTGGGTTAAAAGGCAACCATTTTCATAGCCAGTAAGGCTCCTCAGAGGACAGGTAGCAAATCCAGATAAGTTTGATTCATTTTTTTTTTCTGCTGATTCTGTCAAGCTACTTCCTCTCCTTACCTTTGAAGTCTCCTACATGATTTTTTACTATATGTTTTCTTGTTTGGAGGTCAGATTCAACTGTACTCAGGGATTATTCCTGCAACTGTGCTCAAGGATCACTCGCGAAAGTGCTCAGGGAAACCTAAGTGATCAAACCACGGTCAGTGGCAAGCACCATCTACACTATTTTATCTCTGGCCTTGTATGGCTTTTTCATTCCTTCTCCATAAAAGGCCACTTCCTGCCTTTGCAGCCTTTCATGGATTTCACGGATACATACAGCCTGACTTTCTCAGCGCTTTCCTCTTATTCACTTCACACTTCTTGTCTATAAAGACAGTTCTTAATCCCATGTTTACAGCATATATTAACATCCCATTGAAAGAGCATTTACAAGGGCTCACCATGGGAATATTGTGATAAATTATTTTATTTTATCTACTTTAGTACCAGGTATTGAACCCACGGTCTCAAATATGCAATGCAAATACTTTACTTCCAAACTACATTCCTAGCATACAAAAATTATTTTACGAAATATTTGATCACATATATGTCCAGCCTATCTTACTTGGTACATTTTTTCCCTGTTTTAGCACTTGTCAGCTTCTCGTTTTATATAACTTTTACTATGTTTATTATTTAGTAGCTACCTCCTACCATTACAATATAAACTACATGAAGGAAGGTATTTGTGTGTATGTGTCTTTTGTTCTTTGATTTTTATCAAACATCTAGAAAGTTGCCTAACACTCATTTGTTATATGTTGAATGTATTAATAAATTTTAGCCATAGTCTGCTATGTAGACATCAGCTAATTATTCACAACTTAGGTAAGTCCAACTGCCAGAGTTAGGAGTTCCATGGCAAGATTCCTCTAACCCTCTGTTCCTTTCTTCCTTTCACCAACCTTGGGCTTTAAGAGACAGAAGGACAAAGGAAAGGGGGAAGAATAGAGAGAGGGAAAAAGAAAAGGAAGGCTGAGAACAATCATCAGATGATACCGTATTGATTTTGCAGACTTTTATGTGTTTGTTCCCTATCTTGATGTTCTTGAAAGATATAGAAATTTTTGACTAGCCACATTTCAGCTCTGATACACACAGAAGAGGGTTACAAGGGACAATGGACTGGATAACTGACTGATTGAGGAGGGAGCACTAGGCAAATGTGACTTCTTTAAGGCCTTCCAGCGCCAAGGACAAGGCAAGCAATCTTTCTTCTCTGAGATTAACCTGGCCTAGAGCCATAGTAAACACCCAATCTCCCGTACAGGGAGGAAAGATTAAATATCTGATTAAAATTTTTGGCTCCTAATTTATTGAACTTGGATGGATGAACTGGTTGGAAGTCACATGACTTTCCTTGTGTGTCTGCAGTTGTTGTTCTGCAGAGAGGTCATGGGGCTCCCTGTGGGTGGGAGGGGGCTCATCTGCTAAGGAGAGCTCTTTGGGTCATCTTTGAAAATTCAGGGGCTTATTTTTTCCCAGTTAGTTTGAAAAAGTCCATGCCAACTGTGGTCATTTCTGTTTCATCCTCTGTCTGTGTTCTTGTCGCTTTATAGATTTAGTTAAATTCAGTCCTTCTCCGCCTATTGTTTAAGCCACCCAACAAAATGATGTCATGGGCAGCTTGAAAGTATACAGGAAGTCCTCAGAGTTGAATGACTTCAATATGCTTTATTCTGGGGACTGTTGGTGCTGGCTAGCTATGGGGACCACACCTCACAGACCTTGAAAAAGCAACCATAAGATTAGAGTGTCTTGGGGCGCGGGAGATAGCATGGAGGTAAGGCGTTTGCCTTTCATGCAAAAGGTCATCGGTTCGAATCCCGGTGCCCCATATGGTCCCCCGTGCCTGCCAGGAGCAATTTCTGAGCGTGGAGCCAGGAGTGGCCCCTGAGCACTGCCGGGTGTGACCCAAAAACCCAACCCCCCAAAAAAAAAAAAGATTAGAGTGTCTTCCCTCTCCCAGGTCATTCCATCTTCTCCCCCACCCAAGAAATACCTACACACACCCTTTACCTTCATTCTAGAGATGAGAGAAGGGAATTTTAGATGACTAAAATGTTAAAGACACTTTTCTCAATAAAATTTGGGGGCACAGAACTTTGAAAAGAACAAGTGTCACTGTGATGGGAATTTGGGTGCAAGAGTCAGTTTGAAAAATCTGCCAATATCCCCAGAGAGGACAAAATGAGAGAAACCACAAGAGACTTGTCTTAACTTGCAGAATTGCTGCATAGCAACTACTGCCCAGTGATACATTCTGAGCAAAGGTATCGTAGGAAGCACTTTGAAACAAGAAATACTAACAAATAAATGTAAAGGACTGTATAGTTTACACAATAGACCTTTGTATAAATAGTTATATGTGAACATCATAAAAATTATTTTCAGATATTAATAATGTCAGATTTTAATAATGGTTAAAAAATTAAACAAAGAACTTTTGATTCCACCAAGATCATTCAGCTATCAGGAATGGAATAAGGACTCAAATTCAAAACCCATTCAACTTCTAGCCCTCCACTCTACCCACATTGGCACCCAATGTTCCTTTTTTATTTCTATTCTTTAAAGAAAATGCCTCCAAAATACCCAAAAATTTATTTGCCTCAACTTATATAACACAGCATTTGTGCCTGAGATCTGTGCCTTCCTATCCCTGCTCAACTTTTCAAGACTTCGAAGATAACTAATTGTGAATGTTCAAGGAACCGCTCCTAAAGCATTGTTATATCAATTCTTTATTCTATATCATAAATGGGGAAAACTGTAGCCCAATTATAATGGTGATGAAGTATGAAAGTATACTCTGTCTTTACCTGGTCCAGACCTGCCCAAGCCTGTCTAACCCTGCCTAAGCCTGCCCAACCCTCCATATAAGTATCTGCCATAGTTAACAGGAGTGCTAGAAATCAGTAGAGTCATAAACAATAGCCTGATATTGTAAATAGGCAAACTGAGTTACTGCTTAGACCCTGTAGAACTCCTCTTGGCACTCATAAAGCACCAATAGGAATTAATTGCTTTAATAGCTGGGAAGAGAAGTCCAGTAAGCGCTCAAGTCTATCAGAGCTTTCAATGCTGCTTAAAGATAACTGTAGAACAACAACCCTCGCAATGTTCACTAAACTGGTGAAATTATTAGGAGAAACTTTATAAACTAAAAGATAGAAAAAATAAAGAATTCACTTTAATATAAACAAAAGAACTACTGAATATGGTAACAGGACTTAACAGTAGAATGGAAGAAGCTGAAAATAGAATCAGTGCTCTTGAGGACAAAGTATACAACATCAGAACAAAGGGAATATAAAAGCGTGTCAAAAAATGAGCAAAATTTGAGATATTTATGAGCAATAGCAAGAGTAGCCAGCTTAAAAGTATAAAATTCCAGGAAAGAAAGGAGAAAATAATGGAAAAATAGCTGGTGGAACAGATAATAGTGAGAACTTCTCGAGTCTGAGAAGTAAAACATGTACACTTACCCAGGGGCCCCCTCAAAATGCCAAACAAATAAAAATAACCCCCTAGAAGAAATAGCAATAAACCAGTAAAGGAGAGTAGCAGGCTACAAAATCAAGCTACACACAAAAAAAATTTACATTATTGTATGTAAATTACATACAAAAATAAAAAGAAAAATTTCCTACCTCATTGTAATTTAGTCATTTATTAGATTTTTGTTTGTTTTAAAGATACATCCAGAGAACTCAAAGATTATTTTTGTCTCTTTGTTCAGGGATCATTCCTGGCAGGATTTTGGGAAACCATATGTGGTTCTGAGGAGTGAACCTGGGTTTTCTGCATGTAAATCTAGCATCCAATCTGCTATACTTTGGGTACACAAAATTTAAATACTTTGGGCCTAAAAATTTTAAATATTTAAATTTTAAATAGTTTACAATACTAAGACAATGGTGGGTGGAAGCAATCATTCTGATAGAAAACGTGGTGTTGGAACATTGTATACATGACACCTTACCATTAGTGAGGTTTTAAATCATGGCATCTCCATTTAGAACTTGGGGACCATATAAGATATTGGTATCAAACCTCATTAGGCAGTGTGCAAGGCAAGCATCTTACTGATGTACTATCTCTCTAGCCTTGATTTCCTTTCCTTAAGTTATACCCACTGGCTATAAGAAACATGGAAGGAAGCTTTCAGGAATCATAAAATTAATTTATTAGTAATAAAAATTTTCTTTGCACTTCACTAGGTCTTAAAAAGAAATAATATAAATTTCTTACATTATAAAATAAGTAATGTTAAATTCTCAAGGTATATAATGGAAGAAAAAGAAATATAAAAATGTAAATAGTAAAATGGAAGTGATGATGCAGATACTTTACAATATTTGTATATCTATATGTGTTAAAGAGTAAGCCAATACTTTTATTATATTATCTAACTGATACATTTTATATAAAGGGCATGAAAGTTCTATTAGAACTTTAGAAAATAACAAATGTCATTTGTTCTTTTACCTCCCAATGTATGTCTAAGATTCAAGAGCTTTTATCTACTTCCTATATCAAAATAACTTTATGCCCACTATTCCTTGCTTATTGGCTGCATTCCAGAAGTCTCAGCTTATATGGAAAGATAGATAGATATAGGGTGTCCTTTTTTGCAATCCCAAGACCAGCAGAATTCCCAAGCCTGTGTACTAAGAGATAAGCAGAGCTGCTTTACATTTAAGGCATGACAAAGCTTGTTTTACTTGTCATTGCTGCTTCCTTCTAGTGATTTTTTTAACCAACTTTCACACTAACCAACTTTTGGGGGGGACTCCGGGGCATTCTGAACAGTGTTTTACTTAAATGTAATGAAATACTTCTAACAGAGAACTGGAAGATAGATTGAGCAGGAGAATGGATAAAAAGTCAGAATCACCTTTCTATGTATCCACATAGCCTTCAATATATAAAAATGAAAAAAATTAGGTTGATTTATAAACAAGGCAGTAAACTACTTCAGGTTCCTTTTATGGTAGTTCTGGAAACCAACTGATAGAGTTCAAACTTCTGAGTGATTGACGAGACTTTTTGCTATTTGAAAATTTTAATTAGGTTAATTCAGAAACTATAATGAGTCTTCTCCTCCTTCTCCTCCTCCTTCTCTTCTTCTTCTTCTTCTTCATCTTCTTCTTCATCTCTTCCTCCTCTTCCCCTCCTCCTCTTCTTATTCTTCTCTTCTTCCTTCGATTTTTTCATCATCATCATCATCTTTCTTTTTCTTTTCTCTCTTCTTATTTTTCTTCTTCTTCGTTCTCCTTCTTCCTTTTTCTATTGACATTTTTATATTTACTTTTTATAATATCTTTATTTAAGCACCATGATAAAAATCATGTTTGAAGTTGGGTTTCAATCAAAAAAAGTACCCCCCATTCACCAGTGCAGCATTCTTGCCACCAATGCCCTTCACCTCCCTCCTCCCCACCCACTACCTGTCTTCAAGACAGGTATACTATGTCTGACACTCACTACCATTGTCATGGTAGTTGTTAGTACAGTTATTTCTTTAACTGTGCTCACCACTCTTTATGATAAGTTTTATATCATGAACTTGTCCTTCCAGGCTTCATACCTATTGTCTCTGGATATTATTACCATACTATCTTTTGTTTTTCTTAAATTTGACAGATGAGTGAAACTATACTGTGTCTATCTCCATCTGATTTATTTCACTCAGCATAAAAATTGTATAGGAAAACTTCATAACTTCATTTTTCCTGATGGCTGCATAGTATTCCATTGTGTAGATGTACCATAGTTTCTTTAGCCACGCATCTGTTGTTGGGCATCTGGGTTGTTTCCAGATTTTGGCTATTGTAAATAGTGCTGCAGTGTATATAGGCATACAGAGGGAATTTTTTGTGTTGTGTTTTTGTATTCCTAGGTATATCCCTATGAGTGGAATTGATGGATCATGTGGGAGCTGAATTTCCATTTTTTGAGGAATCTCCATATTGTTTCCCATAAAGGCTGGATTAGATGGCATTCCTACCAGCAGTAAATGAGAGTTCAGTTCTCCCTACATCTCCTCCAGCACTGATTGTTCTTGTTCTTTGTGATGTGTGCCAATCTCTGTGGCTTAAGATAGTACCTCATTATTGTTTTTATTTGCATCTCCTTGATGATTAGAGATGTGGAGCATTTTTCCTCTGCCTTTTGGCCATATGTATTTTTCATTTCTTCTCCCAAGTTTTTGATGGAATTATCTTGTTAAGTTCTGTCTGTACCTAGTCTATGTTAGATATTAGCCCCTTATCTGATGGATATTGGGTGAATGGTTTCTCCCATTTTGTGGGTGGCCTTTGTATCATAGTCACTATTTCCTTTGAGGTGCAGAAGATTCTAAGTTTAATGTAGTCCAATTTGTTTATCTCTGCTTTCATTTGTTTGACAGTTGTGTTTCCACCTTGATGATGCCTTTTGTCTCATTTTCATAGAGTGTTTTACCTACATGTTCTTCTATATAGCTTATGGTTTCAGATATGGAAGTATTTGCCATAGCAATTAGGCAAGAAAAAGATATAAAGGGCATCCAGATAGGTAAGGAAGAAGTCAGGCTCTCACTGTTTGCAGATTACGTGCTACTATATTTAGAAAACCCTAAAGACACACTATCAAAAAACTTCTAGAAACAATGTATTCATAAAGCAAAGTAGCAAGCTACAAAATTAACACACAAAAATCAATAGACTTCGAATACACAAATAACAATAGAAAAGAAATGTACTTTAAAGACTATCCTATTCACATTAGTGCTATAGAAACTCAAGTACCTTGGAGTCAACTTAACTAAAGAGGTTAAGGACCTTTACAAAGAAAATCACAAAACATTGCTTCAAGAAATAAAAGAGGACACAAGTAAATGAAGACACATACCCAGTTTATGGATTGGGAGGATTAACATTATTAAAATGGCAATACTCCCCAAAGTGTCATACAAATTAATGCAATTCCTCTAAAAATATCTATGACATTCTTCAAAGAAGTGGGTCAAATGCTCCTAAATTCATTTGGAACAATAAACACCAATGAACAGCTAAAGCAACCCTTAGGAAAAAAATATGGGTGGCATCACTTTCCTCAACTTTAAATTGTCTTAGAGAACAATAGTAATTAAAACATCATGGGGTTGGAATAAAGACAGACCCTTAGATCAATGGAATAGACTTGAGCGTTCAGAGAATGCACCCACGACATACAAATAATTAATCTTTGATAAAAGGTCAAGAATTGCAAAATGGTGCAAGGAAAGCCTCTTTAAAAAGTGGGGTTGGATGGGGCCCAGGAGATAGCATGGAGGTAAGGCGTTTGCCTTTCATGCCAAAGGTCATTGGTTCGAATCCCGGTGCCCCATATGGTCCCCCGTGCCTGCCAGGAGCAATTTCTGAGCATGGAGCCAGGAGTAACTCCTGAGCACTGCCGGGTGTGACCCAAAAACCAAAAAAAAAAAAAAAGTGGGATTGGGACAACAGGTCAGTCATAATGCAAAAAAGGCAAAATCAGACCTTCATCTAACACCATTATGATGGCCAAATCCAAATGGATTAAAGACCTTGATATCAGACCTGGAACCATAAGGTATATAGAAGAACACATAGGTAAAACACTCCATGACATTGAGACTAAAGGCATTCATCTTCAAGGAGGAAACATCACTGTCCAAACAAGTGGAAACAGAAATAAACAAATGGGACTTTAAGAGATACAAGATGACAGGACTTGACAAGAAAAAAACCATCAAGCCCCATCAAAAAGTGGGGAGAAGAAATGAACAGGCACTTCTTCAAAGAAGAAATACAAATGGCCAAAAGGCATTTTTGAAAAAGTGCTCCACATCATTAATTACCAGATATCTGAAAATAAAGACAACAATGAGATACTATCTCATGCCGCAGAGACTGACACATATCACAAAAATAAAACAAAACAAAACAAAACAAAAACCCAAGAACAATCAGTGCTGGTAAGGATGTGGGGAGAAAGGAACTTTTATTTACTGCTGGTGAGAATGCTATCTAGTCCAGACTTTATGGAAAAAAATATAGAGCTTCCTCAAAAAACTGGAAATTGAGCTCCCATATGATCCAGCTATACCACTCCTAGGGAAATACCCTAGGAACACAAAAATACAATTCAAAATTCTTTCCTCACACCAATGTTTATTGCAATGCTATTTACAATAGCCAGAATCTAGAAACAACCTAGATGCCCTTCAACAGATGAGTGGTTTAAAAAAAAAAAAACTGTGGTACATATACATAATGAAATACTATGCAGCTTTCAGGAAAAATGAAATTATGAAATTTTTCTATACACAGATGAACATCAAAACTATTATGCTGAGTGAAATAAGTCAGAGGGAGAGAGAGATATATAGAACAGTCCCGTGCATCTATGGGATAAGAAAAATAAAAGACAGTATTTTAATAACACCAAAGACAATAGAGATAAGGGCTGGAAGGACTGGACCATTATATGAAGCTTACTACAAATAGTGATTAGTGCTGTCAGAGAAATAACTACACTAACAGTTTTCATGAAATGGTAATAAGTGAGAGAAATAGAATGCTTATCTCAAATACAGGCAGGAAGTAGGGGATGAGGGAGATGTGGGGAATTGGTGGTGGCAATGCTGCAGTGCTGAAGGGGTTGTTTTTTTCTATAACTGAAACCCAACTAAAAACATGTTTGTAATCATGGTGCTAAAATATAGATATTATTATGAAATAATATTTTAAAAATCTTACTAAATAACTTCAAAACTTGAGGATTATTTGGCAAGACTTAAGAAGAGTATATTTTTCTCCATTTTTGTTCTGTTAAGTGTTGGAACACAATTTAGTGCTACTAGTTAAGATAATCAGAATAATATAATCCCATATGCTTATAATTTTATCTCGTCTATCAAGAAACTGAAAATTAAAGTTACCAAAGTAATTGGTCATAATGTCTATACTCACCATTTATGATTCAAAAACGGCTTTTTTTTTTTAAGATGTCTTATGCAGTATGAGTATGGTTGCAACATATTCAAAAAAAATTTCTGGAAATCAATGTGGCATAAACCTTAAATAATAATAATAAGGCTTTGATTGATAGGAAAAGAAAAGAAGTACTTTCTAAAACTTACAGTCACTTTTTGACTTACTTTTCTCATCTACAAAGGTGGTAAGTTTGAATAACCCTCCCATGGGAGGCAAAAGACTAAAAACTAATCCTATAGTCCTTGCAAGTTCAAGTACTAAATTTAATTTCTAGATAGTTAATACACTGAGGAATAAAAATACTTTACATACTTGGAAAATATTGGTTGTATCTTTATAATCTATTTATTTCTTAAATTCTATGATCCTTTTCTTGAAACATTTAACTATAAAACAGTCTTGTACATGAACCCAAACTCAAAACCACACACGCATGGGGCCCGGGAGATAGCAGGGAGGTAAGGCATTTGCCTTTCATGCAAAAA
The DNA here is from genome assembly GCA_004027635.1 of Crocidura indochinensis. Lineage (NCBI taxonomy): Eukaryota > Metazoa > Chordata > Mammalia > Eulipotyphla > Soricidae > Crocidura > Crocidura indochinensis. Next base: position 25,277 of record PVKC010004771.1, read on the forward strand.
GGTCATCGGTTTGAATCCCGGTGCCCCATATGGTCCCCTGTGCCTGCCAGGAGCAATTTCCGAGCATGGAGCCAGGAGTAACCCCTGAGCACTGCTGGGTATGACCCAAAAACAAAACAAAACAAAACAAAACAAAAAAAATCACACACACACACACACACACACACACACACACACGTTTTTAATAAATGCCCAAATGAATATTCCAAAAATGTGTGAGAAAAAAGTAAATACATCATGTCTTCCTGTCTAGGCCTCTTAAGCTATTGCTCATCTCAATAAGATACTCAAT